>JAQZBX010005328.1:0-56819 GCA_029593785.1 Cabassous unicinctus
AAAATGAACTTTACTTAAACTCCATTGTGATGATTATTTTGTATTTGTTTCAATTACCTCCTATTTGACATATGCACAATTTATTATATGCAAAAAAAAATGCACAAGGCAATTGTATGAGTTTTTTTTAATCAAAGGTACAAAAGAAACTCCATTGTACTTTAACTGAACTATTGATTTGGGGTTCATTTAACTTGAGCTGCAATAAAAGACTCAGCAGGTCTCCCCAGCATCTTTCTGTTCATCTTTTTCCCAAACTAGCTAATGAAACTTTACCCATTAGCATCTCCTATTTACAAGGGCAATTTCTTAGCTAAAGCACCCAGACCATTTCTTAAGACATTTTCTCTTGCAAATTTTTTTTTTTAATGTAGTACATGATACCTAGAGCTAATTCGATTCAGCCTTCTCATTTTTCTCAGGTTCTGACAAGTCAATCCAGCTGCCCCCTTTCCCAGATGTGATATTTTCTTCTTAAGGGGAACATCATTCAACTAAGAAAATTTGAAAAATAATGAAACCCCAATGTTTAGGAATTAACTACGGACTAAAACCTAGTAAGCAAGGAGCAGCCTGGATGTGTTGAGGGCCGTCTTTTGGAAAGTCATCCTTGTTACCTTTGAGAGTTTCATTAACTATGCCTTCCACTTAAAGAGAAACCCACAGTCCCTTCAAACTACTCAATGGATGGTTCTCTGGGTTGCATTTGAGAGGAGGGGATGGCCTTCAATATTTTGGGATTGTCTGTCTTCATCAAGGTATACTGAAGCTGGCCCAGGGATGGATACATAAGCAATATGGAGGGACTTTTTAAAGTTATTAAGCTAGTAATACTTATTTTAGGATTGCCAGACTGGATGGAGTCCTATGGACACAGTGGAGGGTTGTATATATTTGGAGTTTAGCAGCACAAAAAGTGATTTTCCATGCAGTTGGCTCTTAAACAGTGAGTCAATTAATTTTGTGCCTTTGCCTCTTCATTTCAAAAGATGACTAGAATGTTTTCAAGAGGAGGGGGTTTTTGAGGCTATTTTTCTATAAACCATCATTCTTTGGGGGCTCAGATAGATTACTGGTGGGCCCAGAGAAACATTTCCTTCTTTGGGCTGGCTCTGCCAAATGGAGCTTGTTAACATGACTTCCCTCCCATCCTCTGATTTAGTCACCGTTTGCTATCTTGGCAGAGAAAGTCACCGAGTCGCTGCTGATCTCCTAGGGTTTGATGTCCTTAAGAATCTCTCCTTAATGGCCTGGCAGGGAAGCCAAGGGCAATGGAGAGTGCCGACTCAGCTGTGGTGGGCTCCTCACAGGTTGCTCTCCTGGCTCTGAGGGGATGAGAAGGGTGATAATAGGGAGAGGAGTTTCCAGGCCATGCCTGTGGGTTGAAAAATGTTTAATGCTAGTCTTTGGCAAGCTAACAGTAGGTGTGCTTAGTGGTTTACTTGCAATTCAAGAAAAAACTGCCTGATAATGTGTGAAATTACCATTGTGATAGAAATGTGTCTGCTTTAAAATATTTGCATATTTCCAACTTTAAATAGTGAGAAAATAAGTATCTTTCTGAAACCCTGGGTGACAACTTACAGCAAGGTTTAGATAATCGCTGAGCTAAGATGATTTTTACAAAAAATAAAGCAATCTTTCTTTGAAGTTTTAGCCTTTAGCACAATGCCCATTTTCTAGGGAAAATATGGGTTTCAGAGTGAGAGAGGCCTTTTCATGGTTGAGACAACTGAGCCTCAGATGAGCAGACTCTGGTTTCATATCCCAGTCTCAACCACTGGCTTTGTTAATTGGAGAGACTTACTCTGTGAAATGGGGGTGTATAACACCTATTCCTAGAAACTATTCCTAAAGTGATCACCATATAATTTACCTTCTAAACACGAACATTTTTGAAAAAGAAGGCTCCATTAATAATGACTCAGGACAACAGGTGTAAGTTGGGGCCATCTCAGGCTAACCAGAAACATGTCCCCTGTGGGACTTCCACCAGGGTCATATGAGACATTGTGGGCCAAGTATTGGTTACTCAGTACCCACTAAATTAATCCTTTTGCCTCTCTCTGTCAAATTTCTTTCCTCTCCCCTTTCCTTCCTAGTGTACTGATGGGAAGACAAACATAAAGAGCACTCAACCCAGTGGCCAGAGTGACCCTTCTTAAATACCTGTCTGATTAAGCCACTCTTTTGCTCACAGCCCTCCAAACATTTCCCAATTTTCTATGAGTAAATGCCAGAATCATTGCAATGTCCTACAAGACCCTACATTGCCTCCCTGGCCCTGTCTCCTCCCCCTCTCTCTGCACCAGCCCCAGTGTTCCCTGATCACTCCAGACCTGCAGCCTCCTCAGCCTCCAGGCCTCTGCCCTTCTGTTCCATCTGCTGTCATTTGCCTCATGCAGGTGTCCAGGAGGCTGGCTCCTTTACCCTTGAATCGGTCGTAAAGGGCAACTTCATAAGGATGTTCCCAGCTATGTTGTATAAATAACAAAAAATTCCAACCCTTTCTACTCCCCTGACACTTTTTCTCCCTAAAGCCCAAAGTTACTTCTTCTTAAGCAATAAGACAAAAATTTTCAACAAATAGACATATGAAGATTCAGACCGAAACTTCCACCATATATAGCTCTTGAACCACAAAACTTCAGTGAAGACTGAAATTGAACTGTCTCCACATGTTTGACACTGAATTTCATTTACCATCTGTTTCTTTCTGAGTTCTGATTTTTTGGGGCAGTTTGTATCGACATGATCACACCACAGTGAGTGCTGAGAAAGCTTAATTCTCAGTTACCTGAGAGAAGACACTAAAATAGTCCATTAATTAAATCAAATTAAAGAATCAGTAGAGGGTTTGTTTTAAGAAGCTCAATGGGGCTGCCTGCAGAGCTTCCCAGTACCATCACTGATATTTGTATTCCTGAGGGACCATCCAACATAAGTAGTCACCAGATAACAGGTGTGCACTGTAGAGGCAAGTGGGGCTCATAAGGACCCAGGCAAAGCCGTCTCACCCAGGTACACTTGAGCATTGTCATTAAAATCAGTGTACTAAGAATTCCCCCAACATAAAATATAAAAAAGATTACATTTTTTTTCTGATTAGGAAAGAGTTTACCAAAAGAAATTACCTACATTTACTAAAAATATACTGTGGTCTATGACAGAAGTGGGGGTATAAATGCAAAGTTCCTGAGCTTCTAGCTTTTTCCTTGGGCTTTGTGATTATTTGCTTATGTCACCCAGGGTAAGTGGGGTTAGAATTTGTCTCCCAGGCTGAAGGAAAGGGCACTGAGAGATCATGGCCCCAGGGATGTCTAACAGATGGAGATTGCTAAGGGGCTGGCTGGCCCAGGGACACTGAAATATCTTCATCTCTAAACTGGGAATTAAGTATTCCCTATTAACTGGAAGGCATTACATGGAGTATCTTCCAATTAGGCCCCCAATTAGGATTTAAAGAGTGGGGAGATGGCAGAGTAGGGAGTTCCAGGATTCAGTTCTTCCATCAGAACAATGATTAAATAGGTAGGAACTGTCTGAAACACATTTTGAAATTGTGGAGGCCACAAGAATACTGTACAGCATCCAGGGAAGAGCAGGAGGAAAAGGCTGATAAATTATGGTAAAGAACAGTAAATTGCTCTCTCTGTGTGGCAGCTACTGGCATCCAACCCTCACTCTTGCAGAAGGCCACTGTGGGATCCAGATCCTGGCTGGTCACAGAAAGGGACATAAAAATATCCTTCCTCAAGAACAGGGATGGGCATGACAAATAACTGATCATGGCTTTTGATTAGCAACTTCAGATCACTGGGGACCCACCTCTGAGGACAATCATTGTTTCAACCTGCCCAGGCAAAAATGGCAGCTTCCATTGTTTCAACCCAGCCTGGACAAGGTTAAGGACAATGTGCTTCCTAAGGTCTGCAGGAGACAGTTAGCTGAAGGCTGCTGGGCAGACAAGGAAATCTCACCATTGTAGGGATGTCAGAGAAGTTCTTGGCATCTTTCCTGATCCCCTCACCAGAACACTTTGGAATGGGTCTCCCTCCCTTACTCTGTTTCAGCTGGAAAATACTGACTTGGGAAAGCCCTCTCTAGCATGCCCCTCTTCCTAGAATTTGTGACCCAGACAAAATCAGTTTGACACAATGAAAGGAGTATAAAAACCTATAGAGGCAGATACTCTGGGTCAGAGGCCTACAGGATTCAAACACCCAGAAGAGGGAGGTCTATCTCTTGGGAAACTGAGGGGACAACCAAACTCCTTTAACAGGGAAATTCTAAAACAACTAACCAGTAAAAGCCAAGGAAAATACAGAGGTCAAGAAAGACAGGGTAAACCCTGAACACTACATTCACCTTGGGCATACCATCCTGATAACATGGCTGAAGCTCAAGAAAATCTCTGTTTTATCACCAGCTGGGTACAAAATCAAGAAATATACATCTCAGGGAATAAATCCCAGAGTTAATGTTTAAAAATATGAAAATGTACAGTGTGCAACAAAAGAGTAGAGAAAAAAGAAACAGGAAATGGCCTATCCAAAGAAGAGGATAAAAATCCAGAAAACATCAACAAAGAAGACCATAATGTGGACATACTAAAAAAAAGCGTTTAAAAATTATCTTAAAAATGCTCAGGAAGATGAAGGAAACTACAGAGAAATAACTAAAGGATATCAGGAAAACAATGAATGAACAATATGATAATCTTAGTAAAGAGATAGAAATTTCAAAAAGGAACCAAACAGAACTACTGGAGTTGAAGACCACAATAACTGAACTGAAAAATTCCCTATTGGTTTATGAATAGTTTGCAGCTGGTAGAACAAAGAATCAGTGAACTCGAAGAGAAGACATTTGAAATGAGTCAGGTTGAGGAGCAGAAAGAAAAAAGAATTATTAAAAGTAAAAATGGCCTAAGACACTTCTGGGACACTATCAAGAATATCAATATATGAATTATGAGAGCCCTAAAAAGTGAAGAAAGAAAGAAAGGGGCAGAAGGAATATTCAAAGAAATAATGACAGAATTTTACGAACTTAGCAAAAGATATAAATAGCAATCCAAGAAGCCCTGAGAACACACACAGAATAAAACATGAAGAAAAATACATCCAGTCATATATTGATCATAGTATTGAATGCAAAGGACAAAAAAGAGAGTTCTGAAAGCTGCAAAAGCAAAGCAAAATGTTATGTACAAGGGAGTCCCAATTAGATTGAGTGCTGATTTCTCATGAGAAACCATGAGGCAAGAATGCAGTGGGTGGAAATATTAATGTGCTGTGAGAAAAAACTGTCAACAAAGAATTTGATAACCAATGAGACTTACTTTCAAAAATGAGGGGGAAAGATTAAGACATTCCTAGATAACCAAAAGCTGAGGGAGTTCATCATTACTAGAACTGCCATACAAGCAATGCTAAAGGGAGTTTTTCAGACTGAAATGAGAAGACACTAGACAGTGGTTCAAAGTGGTATAAAAAAATAAAAACTTGTGGTAAAGGTAACCATTTGGGTAATTATAAATGCCAGTATTATTGTATTGTGTTGTTTGGTACATAAATCTTCTTCTTACTTCCTAGAGGTGCTAAAATGCAAATTCAAAAAAAGTAATGATAAATCTGTGGTTTTGGACATGTAAGATATAAGTGGTAACAAGTACAAAGAAAAAAGGCGAAGGGAAAGAAGGATATAAAAAAATTATATGTGTATGCTACTGAAGTTAATTTGTTATCAAACCAAATATGATTGTTATATATTTAGGATGCTAAATTTTACCTTCATGTTCACCAAAAGGAAAATAGATGAAAAATAAATCCAGATAGAAATGAGAAGTCATTTAATATGGCACAACACAAAAAATCAAATAAATATAAAGAAGACATTAACAGAAGAAGTGAGGGACAAAAAAGATAAAAGAGTTACAAAAGCTAAATAGCAAAATGGCAGAAGCAATTCCTGTATTATCAGTAGTGACTTTAAAATATAAATGGATTAAACTCTTCAGCCAAAAAAAGGCAGAGATTGGCAGAATGGATAAAAATCATGTCCCAACTACATGTTGTTTGTAAGAGACTCACCTTAAATTCAAAGAAACAAGAAGATTTAATGTGACAGGATGGAGAAAATATACCACACAAGTAGTAACCAAAAGAGAGCCAGGGTAGCTATACTAATATCAGTTAAAATAGTTTTTTAAATATAAAACAGTTACAAGGACAAAGACAGTTATCATATACTGACAAAGGTCACAATTCAACAGGAAGATATAACACTTCTAAATATATATGCACCTAACAGCAGAGCCCTAAATATATGAAGCAATTACTAACAGATTTCAAGGGAGAAATTGATGGTTATACATTAATAGTTGGAAACTTTAATACACCAATTTCAATAATGGATAGAACATCTAATCAGAATATCAATACAAGACTTGAATGAAACTCTGAACTAACTGGACTTAACAGACATATATAGAATACTTCACACAACAAAAACAGAATACACATTCTTCTCAAGTGCACATGGATAGACCATATGCTGGGACAAAAAAAAAAGAACAAGCCTCAAACATTAAAAAACATTGAAATCATAAAATGTATATTCTCCAACCATAATGGAATGAAGCTAGAAATCAATAACAGAGGGAGAAATGGGAAGTCCACAAATATGTGGAAATTAAACAACATACTCTTAAGCAACAATTGGGTTAAAGCAGAAATCAGAAGTGACGTTAAGAAATATCTTGAGGCAAATGAAAATGGAAATACAAGATACCAAAATTTATGAGATGCAGCGAAGGCAATGTTGAAAGGGAAATTTATAGTTCTAAATACTTCATTAAAAAATAAGAAAGACCTCAAATCAGAGACCTAGAGAAGAGAACAAATGAAATGAAATGAAACTTCTCTTTCGAATACCCAGCTCTTAAAATCCAAAGTCATGCTTTTCATAAGCAGTGTCTCCCCTGAGATTCCTTAAATGTATTCCAGATATCAGTGGACTTTGTGTTCTAAGCCTTACCCAGAACTGTCTGACCCTAAGCAGTAAGTGCCAACCCATGAAACAAAAAGACAAATGTGGAAAAGAAAAGTCTCTGTTACAATCTCAAAATAGTAGCCTGATATGGTTGCCAGAAGTACGATGGATAATAATACTCTTTTGGCAGATCCAGTGCCACTTCTGAATGGGAGAAAGCAGAGCTTTGTCCCGGGACCATCTTTTCCCATGATGTAGCTCACCCCTGACCTTTTGAGAGGGGGCAGTCAAGGATGTGGCTCACAGCACAGAAGTCTCTCACTTTGGGGTGGGACTTGGTCAGCTCCAAGCACCTGGCATCCTTCTTTTTGCATTCCTGATGGCTCCCACAGCACAGACCTGTTGCCCACCCCACTGGCTGCCATTCATTAATCTATACTGGTTCCTAACACCTCGCTGCTCCTGTTCTATAGTGCCCAGATGCTGGGTGACTGCTCAGGTCCATGAAAGCAGCCCCGTGGCCCACACAATTTGGGCTTGCATCCCAGCCTAGAGCACAGGGCTTGGCACTCGGTAAGCAGTTGCACCATGATGCCAATGGCCCCTGAGTCTCTTCCTCGCTGGTCTACTCTTGCTTCAGAGTTTTCCTTTTGCTTTAATTTGCGAAATTTAATATATTTATTAAATTAGCAAAATTTAATATATTTTCTCTAGTATTAAAACATGTGATTGCTGTCTCTCACGTCACTCTATATCCCTGCCCTTCTCCCTCCCATTGTAGGTTGGCCCTTGTTTCTCCATATCCTACACAGGGGATGGCGTGGATATCTGGGATAGGTGGCCTTAGAAGTGAAATCATGGCAACTTAGATGCCCTAAGCCAGTGAGGAGTTGAGGAACCCTGCAGTCTCCCTGCCTTCCACCTCCAAACCAACAAGACCAGAGGGCACCTTAGATTCAGGGCACTCTTTCTCCCAACCTATTCTTCCTGGGGCCTGAGGACAGAATCCTAGTCCGAGTGATTGTAGAGTGGAGAAGGAAGAGATGACCTGCCTCGGACTCAGCCCTCTGCCTCCCTCTGAGCTGATTTGGATGCCAGGATATAGCTGCGGAAGAGACAAATGGTGCAAATGATGTCTGGGTGAAGTTTCTTCTCCCATCAACTTACTGGAGAAAGAATTCTTTATTATTAGGAAAAACATGAACTTGCCAGCCAAAAAAATTTTTTCAAAGGAAAATCAAGAAACTGGATCACAGATGCAATGGTATTATATCAAGGAAACTCCAGATTTGAAGAGTCATAGCCAACATTCCAAAAGAGGTAAAAAAGAGATATTAGTGATGAAAAACGATTCTTTTCCAGCACAGCATTTCTAGAGAAATTTCATATAGACTGAGGAGAGGACAAAGGTTAGGGATGCTAAGCACAGGTTAACTGTCTTTTTCGTATTTTTCATTTTTTTTTAAGAGGTACCGGGGATGGACCCCAGGACCTCATACATGGGAAGCAGGTGCTCAATCACTGAGCTAAACTCACTCCCCAGGTTAAGTGTTCTTGGATGCGCCAATGCTGCTGATAAGACAGGAAGGAGGTAGTAAATGCCAACATCTGGATTTCTGCTAGGGAGATACAATTTATCTGTGCATTATAATGCAAACAAGGAAACAGAGGTGTTTTTCGTTTTGCTTTTTACTAGTTCAAATCTGCTTAAGGAGCAGAATTTATTCATTGCAGTCAAACTGGATTGGGAGAGAATTTTTGATATTGTTTCTGGATAAATGCTTTGCACATTCCTCTCCTAAACTTCTAGTAAAAAATAATATTTGACTAATCTATTTCAGCATGGCCCCTCCAGCCATGTGTCATTTTTAATATACTCTTGTGACTGAAGAATTATATGATGAACAAGTATATATATATATATATGTTTTAACAAGTATATATTTATACTATGATGAGCAAGTATATATATATATATATATGTATGTGTATATATATGTATATATATATATTTTTTAACTCTGTGCTTGCTTCAGTAAACAAGAAGGATCTAAAATTTCCTGAAAGGAAATCTTAAGGATGCTATTTGTAGGTATGTTAATGCAGGAGTTGCTGATAAATGGTCTTGAACAAAGGCTGGCACCATTGTGGCCTAGGATGACAGTTGAAAGAAAGCTGCAGGTGAAGACTTTGAAAGATTTTTGAGTCCCTAAAGAGACAATGTCAAACATTATTATGTAGGTCATAATTTTATAAGCTCAAAGAATCCTAAATAAGTTAAAAAAAAAAAAAAACAGACATCAAAAAATGCTGAGCTTTGGCAATGACACATGCATTATGCTTTCCTTGAGGCTTGGGGAAATGATGAAATGATATTAAATTGAGGTAGATGTAAGGATGAAAGTATTGAGGATGATGACATTATAAACACAGTTGAAAAAGATGCCATGAAAATGAGGTGAAAATATGTAATGTAGCTCTCAAAAAATTGGATAACTAATAATTGCAGCAAACAGACAAGCATTTTATCCTGTGCTTATGGCCAGTTTTAACAAAGTAAGTGAAGACTTCCTAAGCAGTCGAAGCTACTGACTAATGGTCAGAAAGAAAAAATTTAATATCAACTATAGTAAAAAGAACAATTTAAAAAATTTAGAAGAAATACTAATATATATGGATCACCTACACTAACAGGCCAAATCCTTCATATAATTTTATCTAAATGACTATGATGGATGCATTAATAGGTACTTTTAAAAAATCTGGTTGTCTAAGAAATGTTTATTTATAGCCAGAATGATTGATTAGTAAGACCTACCTTTGAGTGTGCTCAGGTCAAATAATCTCTTCCATTCTTTATAATAGAAACAACTAGAAACCCATCCTTGTTTTTCTCAAATACTTGAGCTAATTTTAAATTGTCTTCTAACTTGCATTTTAAACAGCTTCAGGCTCCCCAGGAATTCACCTCCTTATACATGGATGTCCCTCTCTTAGGGTAAAAATATTTTGCTAGCCTTATCCATTTTTACAACAGAATGATTGTCTGATAGCTAAAGCGTATGGGTTTTCCTTTAAATCAACAACATTGAACACTGGCATTTCATATTCCAGAAAGACTCAGCAAAGGATTCACACAATCTTCACTTACTAAAGACTCATTTAAAATACATGAGATTTGAGAGAGTGTCGAAATGACGCAATGACTAAGCATTTTTAAAATAATTCCTTTAGGTTGTTAGATTATAAGGAAAAATTTAAAACCACTGTAAGAACCATGAAAGTTTTGAGATAAAATTTATTATGAACTTAGCATTTTAAAAAAGTATCTACATGTTTTTGTTGCAGAACTATAGCAAAGACTCA
Source organism: Cabassous unicinctus (assembly GCA_029593785.1). Taxonomy (NCBI): domain Eukaryota; kingdom Metazoa; phylum Chordata; class Mammalia; order Cingulata; family Chlamyphoridae; genus Cabassous; species Cabassous unicinctus. Next base: position 10,363 of record JAQZBX010005328.1, read on the forward strand.
GCAAATTACGGTATCTAATACAATTAAGAGAGTCAATGATACACACTCTAGGAAAATGTCTCTTTCTCCAGATGAGATTATACGTTTTATTTCATTTTCCATTTTAAATCATTTTGATATGGATTGAGAGTAAAGTTTAGTGATAAACTTCCTTGTTTTAAACTTTTGTTACATTTGATCCTCTTTCTCTGAATTTTAAATAGCACGGCCGTGTGTGTGTGTGTGTGTGTGTGTGTGTGTGTGTGTGTGTCTACTAAATCTAATTAAATTATAGAAACCCTGGGAACATGCTGGGAGGGATTTTGAGCTCCAGTGCGGGAAGAATGCATGATTTGATCAACAGCTGTGTACAATGGCAGAGGAAGGGTTGGGAGGAGTTCTTTATGCTGTAAATATGGGCTCTGTGTTCTCAATAATTTTGATGTATACACTTAAAAATTTTTAACTATAAATTTAACTTTTTTACTTGATGTGTGCTTTAATATTTTGTTTTCCCTTTTTTTTGGAAAGAAGTTCACTCTCCATCTGATGTAAAGCAGTGATTCTCAGTAAGCAGAAGAATGATTTCTCTAAAATGGCATCATAACACACTTGTCCCCATCATGCTTGCTTTCATGAAGAATTCCAGCAAAAGTTTTGGCTCAATTCAATTCTGGCAGTTATACAGGTCGTCAGACCAAGTCTCTATATAGGTAGTTTTAAAAGTTTCTTTTGGTTGTCCTAAATCAATGAGAAGTGTTCTAATTTTCTGCGTAAACTCAGCTGGCTTCCACTCTGGGATATTGTAGAATACGTAAGATTGCCCAAAGAAAAGGATTTATCTTGTCTGCTTATACCATTTCCTGATATACCACATTTGTCTCTTTAAAGGTCAGGCATGATGGAAACATGCAGTGTTTCTCACTTACCTTGTTTTCCTACTTGTTGGATTTTCATGTCTCAGTTCTTCAGGAAATGTTAATGTGAATTTCTATAAATGCAACTGTTCAATTGCAAAGTCTATGATTTACAAATAGTTCTAGGATCCTGAAATAAAAGGCAATCAATGCATCCAAGATATTACTCATATAGCAGTATCAGCAAGAGAAATCTCTTTTCTAATTTAGTGACTTCTACTGGTGTCTCAGAAATTTCCTTAATTCCAAGGTCAAATACAGAGTATTACAATTTGATGGTACCTATCTGAGCTCTTAAAAAGAAAAAAGATATGTGAATTTGTATCTTTCTAGGATTTTAGTATTTTTCTCACTCAGGAGGGCTATTAAAAATCTCTGTTATTAGAATAGTAATTTCCATGAAGCAGGAGCGTTAACTGACCAGCTATGATTTGAACAAACTTCAGGGAGAAAAAAAATGCCACTTTAACCTAATTATGAGAAAGGAGAGAGTTTCTTTTCTTTCTTTCATTTTAGAAATACAAGTCTCATAAAAACTGTGAAGGTGTAGTAGTTAATAAAAGTCCATAATTGCTAACAGTAATTATTTTGAAACAGTAGTTCTTGGAATAGCTGAGAGTCTTGTGAATGAGGTAAACAATAAATAGCTGAGAGTATGTTTGAATGGGGTAATGCATAAACAAGGAGTGGAGGTCAAATACCAAAGAGTGGTCCATGACAACTAGATTAAAGAATTTTCTGGTTCGCATCAAGAGCATCTAACTACATTCAAAGAGAAAAACAAAAAATTGAAAACAGTAATGAAAGATTTCTGATTTTCCAGTGGTGGCTTATGAGATCCACATATACACTGGCACAATGTTGGGTGCAGAGACGGAGTCTAATGTATTTATTAACCTCGTTGGCACCAGGGGAGATTCGGGGAAACGGAGACTTCATAGATCCAAAAACAACTACGTCAAGTTTCAGCGTGGTCAGGTAATGCGAAGATCCTCGTCAATTCTTACTCACCATCTTGCCTGTAATTTCTTTAACTATGAGGATGCAGCAGCACAAAATTCCCGAGATACTCATTAGATCCCTATTAGGAAGTTTAGGGAAGTGTTTGTTAGTTCTTTGTGTGCATGCTATTGCACTGGAGTTGAGTCTAGATGGGACTTTATTATTAAAAATGCAACCTTAAGTAATCCCCAGTTTCTTCTATTAAAACAAAAATTCACTGAGATTCTGCTTTCTGCAAGGGCAAGCTAGCTTTTAACAATACAAGCTCCTGCTGAGCACAACTAGAAATGTTTGATAAAAACTTCTTGTAAATCTGGTTGAAAAGTCATTGGAGAGGGCCAAGGCTGTGAGGGCTTGAGGGTTCAAGACCCTGGAGAGAAAGGAAGTGCAGAGGAGGGTCCGACATCCAGTCATTTGTAAGCAGCAGCCTGGAAGCATGAAACCAAAGAGAAAGTGGCAGTGGAGAGTGTAGGACCTTAGGTTTGAATTCTCCCAAAGCAGAACCTGCAACAGATTCTGGGGGAAAAGAATGTGGGATGTGTTCCCAGGAAGCAGGAGTGAAGGAGGGCAGGACAAGGAAAGAGGAAGAGCCAATATCTGTGCATATTCTAGAGGTCTCCGCTATGGGCAGCTGGGACTGGATTCCTACAGGACCTCAACACACAGGAGTACTCATGGCTAGAGCAGTGGGAGGAGAGGGAGCCCATGTTCTGGGGCCATGCCCAGCTCGCCTCTTCCCCTACCATCCTGTTTAATCCATTCACCGTCCCATTGCACAATAACCACTAGGGAGGCCAAGGAAGGCTCTCCACATGGAAATGTATAGAATAGCATTGGAAAATTTTAACAAGACGTAATGAATGGAGAAATATACTGTGTGCCTGGATTGGAAAACACCATATTATAAAGTTGTCACTTCTCTCCTATTGAGCTGTAGTTTCAATGCAGTAATAATCAAAATCCTAGAAATATTTTCTATGTACATTGGCAATCTAATTCTAAAATATATATGGATCACAAAGTTTCAAATCCACCCAAGGTAATCTTGAAGAACACCAAAGTTGGAGGACATACACTACTAGATATTAAAACTTATTATAAAGTTACAAGAATTAAGACAGCATTAACTGGTACAAGGCAAGACAAAATGAGCAAAGAAACAGAAGAGAGTCCAGAAACAGTCCTACAGCATCAGGGTAAGGATAGTCTTTTCAATAAAATTTTATAGTCAGTTGGATCTCCATAAAGATAAAAAGAAATCATGACTTCTTATTTTACACCAAACTCAAAAATCAATTCCATGCAAAGTTAGGTCTATTGGGGAAGGTACAACAATATCTAGAAGTGAACATAGGAGAAAATCTTTATGACTGTATCAGTCAGGTTTCTTCAAAGAAACAAAATAGACAAGATATATATGTGTGTGTGTATGTATAAAAACACACACACTCAAAGAGATTTATTATAAGGAATTGACATGTGATTGTTATGGCTGACAATTCTGAATTCTGTAGGGCAGGTCAGAATTCAAGAGGCTGGAAATTTTGGGAAGAATGCTGTTGCAGTCTTGAGTCCTAATACCGTAGGCTGCAAGCTCAGGAAGAAGTGAGGGTGTCACCTTAAGGCAGCATTCCTTCTTCTACCTTCATTGCTTTAAGCTTTCCCAATGATTTTTGGAAAAGGCCCACCTGCATTATCAAGGGCACTATTTTGCTTAAAGTCAACTGATTGTATGGAAATACTTCCACAGAAACATCTAGACCAGTGTTTTACCAAACAACTTGGACACCATACCCTAGCCAAATTGACACATGAAATGATCTATCACAATGACATTGGGGGTAGACTAAGACTTTTAAAAAACAGAACAGAGAAAGTGCTAAGCATGTAGGAAAAAAGAGATAAATTACACTATTTTAATATTGAAGATGTCTGTTCCTTAAAGACACAATGAAGAGGGTGAAAAGTCAGTGATGAAAATCACAGTGGGAGAATATACTACAAAATACTTGCCAAGTACTTGTTTCCCACTATATAAAGAATGCCTGCAAATCAACAAGATAATAGAAAACCCAACCTAAAAAATAGACATGACACCTGAATAGGTACTTTACAAAGGATATTCAAATAGCCAGTAAACATGGAAAAATATACCTAACCTGAATAGTAACCAGGAAAATGCAATTAAAAGCATAATGAAGCATCACAGCCAACCAGATGACCAAAATTTTAAAAAATGACAATATCATGAGTCAGTTTCCTGTGGAGCATGTGGACCTCTCAGACACTGAGCTTAGGGAGTGGACACTGGTATAACTATTTTGGAAAACTGAGACAATCTGCTAAGAATGAACCTATGAACACCCTAAAACCCAGACGTTCCTCTACAAAACGTACCGAAGTCTACTTTAAAAGATGGACAAGAATGTTCTTAGCAGCCTTGTTTGTAATACCCCAAACCTGCAACTAACTATTGTCCAAAAACAGTAGAATGGATAAATACTTTGGAATAGTATTCAGTAATGAAAATGAACAAAATGTTGTTAAAAGAACATGGATGAACTTCACAAACGTTGCATGAAACAAGCCAGGCGGGAAAAGAACATGCCATATGATTCTGTTTATGTTTGGTCCCCAATCAGGCAAAACTAATAAAATTAAAAGTAGTTTTAATTTAAATTAATTAGAAATGTTGAAAGTCATGATAGTGGTTACTCTTGGTGGAGATAGTGCCTGAGAATCATGGCAGGGTTTTGGAGTGCTACTGATGAACTACTACTTACATGGATATATTCACAGAGCACACAATGGTAATTTGTATACTTTATATGTACTTAATAGTTTATTTTAAAACATCACATGTATGTAAATATATGCATATATGTATACATATTTCAATACATAGTTTATTTAAAAACAAAAAATTCTGAGAGCATGCATTCTGAAGCCAGATGCCTTGGGTCTGTGTCCCGGCTCAGCCACTCCCTAAATTTTGACCTTGGGAAAGTCAAAACACTGTTTGCCTCAGTCTCTTCAACAGTAATATGAGAAAATGAGGAGTATATGCATGATTCTGAGGATTAAAATAACTTAGCACAAGAAAAATACTTAGAATAATTTGGCACAGAGTGAGGATGAAATGAACTATTACTATCATTGATGGTAGTAGCTTTAAAGTGAATATTATGATTCAATATTTTTTATCTCTTTTAGTAGACTGTATGACTGAAGAGGGCAAGGATTATATGTTACATTCTTGTGTGTCTCCCACAAAAGAGTGTAGGAATTTTCACATAGAAAATTAAGTAGTAACTTTTATGGTAGTATTAATAGTAATAGAGTAGTAATTTATAGTAATAGAGTAATGTAGTAGTCTAGTAATATAGTAGTAATAGTTGTACTATGTTTTTTCCTAGAGAAAGAAAATTTCTTAATGGTCATTCAATTTATTCCTCTTCTGTGCAGGTTGATGTTTTTTCCATTAAGGTCGTGTCTCTTGGAATACTGAAGAAAGTTCTGATTAGTCATGATGGGACTGGTCCAGGTAAGATTTGGGGTTTTTTGTTTTGTTTTGTTTTGGAAAGAAGTTGGTTTTGCAAATATCATTAAAAGTAGTAGAAAAAAAAGTTATTAGCATTTTCTTTACATTGTGAAGTTAATGGAATGGGGTGATAGTTGGGGTTGTAATAAAGGAAAAGACATTGATATTAAAAAAAAAAGCAGTAGAAAAGATTGATGTGCAGGTCATATAAAATTGAGAAGAGATGAAATAAATTTCAGAAATTATACTTACATGAAGTCTTATCAGGTTAAGTTTACCATATAACTTCCAAATGCTGTGTGTTACTAGGAAGGAAATTTCCTGGGAGGACAAAAGCTTGGTGTGTGTGTGTTCTCCAGATCTATTAGACCATATTCAAAATCGCATCCAACATGGTTCCCTGTGGGTGTGGCTGTGATCTCTTGTGTCCCTTGTCCCCACTCCGCAGCAAACCAAAAACTTGAGAACCATCCCTGAGTCTCCCTTCCCCTTTCTCTCTCTGACCCTTTCCACAATTGTTAGCCAAGTCTGTCAACTCTACTTCACTATCTCTTCCTTAGAGTGCTGCAATTCAAACGCAAGCATTTGACTCTAGAACCTATATTTTTCACTGCTAAAATGGAACTTCATATTTTAATTAGAGTCATAAGACCTAAATCATTTATCACATTGATTTCTAAACTCTTTTTTTTTCCTGCTAAATTCTGAGATTTTGAAGCCTGGGGTTATCTAGCATTCTTCTTTATTATCTCAGCGCCTAGATTGTGCTTGTCAGTATAGATCTTTCAATTAATGACCATTTATTGAATGAATGGATTTAAATCAGTGAAACGATTTTGAATAAAACTATTTGAAAGGCACTGGAGAACTTAAAATGGTCTTTGCAAGAAAGAAGTATTTGCTTTTTTTTTTTTACTTTTTAAAAAATAAAATTGTATTGAAGTATATCATTCATGCATGAATATAAATAAACAATAGGTATATAGTACATTAAGTGGTACTTTTCATAATGAAAGTAAAAGTTGAAGAAAATAATTTACAAAACTGCTTTTATGGCAAATCTTTTTTGCATTTTAAAAGGAAGCATTTGCTTTTGACACCAACCAAAGAGAAAGGGGAAGGCAGCCCTGTCCAGAAAGAGCTGAGACATCTGGTAAAATGAGACCAGGGTTGTAGAGGGGAAATTATTAGAAAAAGCCAGACATAAGAAATTGAATAGAGGAGGAAAGACAAGACAAGCTGCTCCTGTACACGGTGTCATGGTGGGGTGGCATAACTTTGGCATTCTTTCCATGATGGATGAGGATTTCCCACCTTCACCCTCCATCTCCCTGGCAAACCATGGCAGGGGTTTCCAAAAGAGCTGATGGGAGTCAGGGCTGAAGATATTTCCATGAATCAGACGAGAGCACTTAGAGAAATCCCTGGTTTAACCATGCCCTCATTTAAATATATATATATATATATATATATATATTTATTTATTTTTTTATTGGAGACAACTCTTGGTGATGAGGGAGGGAAACAATTTAAAAGCTGCAACCCAGAATACAGAAAGAGCCAAAGTCAAGTTCTGTTTACACCACAGTAGCAGCAGGAACACAGCAATTACAAGGGAATTTTGGAGGTAAAAGAGGGATCGGGCGTTTATTTGAGGGGATAGGCTGGATATTTGAAGAGTAAGATATGATTACCATGGTTGATACAAAGAATAAGAATGATGGGAGGAAAATGGAAAGGAACATTAAGATTTTAAATATGTTTAAGGAGGCAAATTACTCCCACAGAAAAGGCTTTAGATGGATGAGACCATGAATTTCTCAATTATTGATTTATTTTTTTAATGAAACATTGATTAGCAAAAACCTGTACAGGTATGAGAAAGACTTCAGGTAAACTCTTAAGGCTTTTTTTAAAAAACAAGAATCCAGTTTCAACATATTTCTTTTAATGAGAAATGCAGTTATATTTCTGGGCACTTGACCCCATTTAGAATAAATAGAAGGCTTCAGTAAAGCCCCAACTTTGCAGTAAGCTTTGTAAAACTTCAGAGTATTTAAGATTTATCTGAGTAGCTTACCACCCACAAAATAGACTTCTGGGCCCACCCAGAGGTTCTGATTCAGTAGGTATTGAGAAATCAGAAATAAGCCTTTATTTTTAACAAGCACCTTAGGGGATTCTGATTCTGACTCATGTGAGCTTCAGACTGTGCTTTAAAACACTGTTTTATGAAATGAGTCCTTTGTTAAGGGTTTGCTATGTGCCAGGCACTTTGCCAGAGGCTGAGAGTGCAAAGTGGAGCAAGATACAGGTGGTCTCCGTTCTCACCTGCAGAGTCTAGTGGGGACAGATAAATAGGAAACAAGCAACTACAATAAAGTATGATAAATATTCCAAAAGTGCCTCTCAGAGTGCCAGTGTGCCATATGGCAAGGGGACCTAGTGTGGGCCAGAAGAACTTGAAGGCTTTCCCCAAAGGGGTGAAAATATGATATTCAGGCTGAGGGTGAGGAGTAGGATTTGGTGAGATACTCGGGAAATACTATGGGCTTCCCTGGTTGATGGGATTAGGCTATTTGAAACTCAGTTAAGAAAAGTTGAACATGATTGCAATGACATGACTTTAAAATGCTTTAGCGAGACTATCCTTCCCACGTTTTTCATACTCTTTCATTGGAAAAAAAAAAACTAAAGAAAACACCATCGCCTTCAGAGTATCTAGGCTGTGATTTTTTTTCTTTCTTTTCTTTTCCAGATTGTGTTATATAAGGTCTGATAACCCACCACCCATGACCAATACCAGTTATTCTAACTGAATTTCCTTCTCTTACCCTCTTCCCCAATGTACCATTCTTAACTTGTTGTTTATCATTCCCTGATGTTTTGTCCTTGCTTTAAAAAAGAAGTTTCTTGTTTGTTTGTTTTTTGTTTATTATTATTAGTAGCATTGAAATAATGAAAATGCACTAAAAATGATTGAAGGATGAATGCACAACTATGTAATTATACCACATAACATTGATTGTACATTTTGGATGAATTGTGTGATTTATTAATATGTATCAATAACAATCGATTTGGGAAAGGAAAAAAAAAGAGACTTTACCAATTAGTTGGCATTCTTGAAAAAATTTTTGATACTTTTTGTGCTTTATAAAGTCCTCCAATGTAAGTCCTGAAATTTCAGTTACTGTGGTGTATTAACAGAGTGCAATTGCAAAAAGTATCACACTTCACTGCCAGCACATTCAGACCATACATCACTACGTAAAAAACAACAACAAAAAAAACAAATGCACATCACAATCAGCAACCAATCATGCCTCTTCTTTCAAAGTCTGTTAGTGATCACTGCACATCTTTCAATCAGTTCATGCACAGACAGCAAAGCATGTGGTTGTGTGGCCTCCTGCACACCAGTGATACATCCACACAACATTTTACAAAAGTGGATAATCAAAAAATGAAAGTGTAGCAAAAATGAAAAGAGATAATGCTGCAAGTAAAATTCAAATCAAGCATAAATGGAATTAGAGGGGTAGTTGACTGTGGGAATGTTGACCCTACCACATTTGAGAGACTCTAGATACATAGACAAAGGCACTTGGAGAAGGACAATTTATCAACATGAATGAGGGAAGTGGTTGTGACAAAAATGATGAAGATGTCCCCCAGGAAGTGACATTGGTAAAATCTTCATAGTAAAGAAATTTTAGGAGATATTTTATGACATTGAAAACACAAAGGATAAAATGTTGGGAGCAGATCCAAACTTAGAAAAGAGTTTGACAATTTGCCAAGGCATTGAAAAGATGCTTGGTCCATACTGTAAGTTATATGACAAGGAAAAGAGGCAAGCAGCATGCAAATTACTCTTGATATATTTATTACCAAGAAATAAAGCACTTTGATTCTCAACATTTCTAATGCTTTAAATGACAAGGTACTAAATAAATACTGGTTTTGCTATTTTCATTTTCTGATATATTTATAACCAAGAGTAAGAGAGTTTTTTAATGTTTTGACAAAAATGTTTAAAAGTCATGGAACAACTGCAATTTTCCTATTGATTATAAAGATCACTTTGCACAATTTCACCTTGCACAGTCATTTTTACAAATCTGTACAACTGTGCAAAGCAAACACTGTCTGTATTAGATTGTAAAAATGTGTAGGTCAGTTCCAAGTCCTTTTTTCTGTTCCACTTAGCCATGCCAGCATTCTGTCTTAATTAGTATAGATTTATAATAAATTTTATAAATGGTAGGGTCAATCCCTCTACCTTATTCTAATTCAGGAATACCTTTGATGTTCTTGGGCCTTTTCTCATCCACATAAATTTTTTTATCAGTTTGTCAATTTTCTTGTAAAACCCAAAGGTGAATTTGATCTAATTACACTGAAGCTTTAAGTTAATTTGAGGGAAACTCACCTCTCTACAATGTCTTCCTGATCATGAACCTGAGATGCTTCTCCATTTATTTATGACTTTTTTGCTGTCATCCATTAAATTTATATAAATTTTTCTATAAATCACATTATATCTATTTCAAAATTTACCTAGATTCTTAAATTTTTATAACAATCTAACAGTGTAACTTTCATTGAACTATGTTTTTTCATTTGTTCCTTCCTGATGAATAGAAAGGCAATGAATTTTTTTTTTTAATAATTTTTTTTGAGGTACCAGGGTCTAGGGAATGAACCTGGGACCTCCTTTTTATTATGGGAAGCTGGCACTCAACCACTGAACCACATCAGCTTTCCTGAGTTGGTTTTTTTGTTTGTTTTGTGTTTTTTGTTTTTTGTTTTTTGTTTTCAGGAGACACCAGAAACCAAACCTGGGGCCTGCTATTTTTAATAATTTTTTTAAATTAGAGAAGTTGTGGGTTTACAGAATCATGAATAAAATACAGGATTCCCATACCATACTCCACCACCAACACCTTGCAGTGGTGTGGAACATTTGTTAAAAATGATGATAGCACTTTTTAATAACTGTACTATTATTATTATTTTTTTTTAAAGATTTATTTATTTTTTATTTATTTATCCCCCCTTGCTGCTTGTGCTGCTGTGTCCATTCGCTGCATGTCTTCTCTGTGTCTGCTTATCTCCCCCTTGCTGTGAGGTCTTGCCACATCAGCCCGCGGCACCGCGCGAGTTGGCCTGCCCTCACAAGGAGGCGCCGGGAAGCGAACCCGGGGCCTCCCATATGGTAAACGGGGGCTCTATCCACTGAGCCACACCCGCTTCCCATGTATTATTTTTTAACAGTAGTTACTTTGGTTAAAATTGCTGAGAGATTATTAAAGTAGTACTATTAACCATCGCTCACAGTTTACACTAGGTGGATTTTTTTCCATATACCACCCTATATTAAAACCTTGTATTAGTGTCTACATCAGTTATAATTCATGAAAGAACATTCTTATACTATTAACCATAGTCTTTTGTCTATAGTAGGATTCAGTGTATTGTATAGTCTTATGTTTTATCCTTCAATTTTTGCCTGTCAATTTTAATTCCACTATTTTCTGTAATTCCTTTGGGTTTTCACTTTAGAAAGTCACATCATCGAAGAATGACAGCTCTATTTCTTCCTTTCCAACATTTTTAGCTTCCCTTTATATTTCTCTTTTCTTTCTTGTTTCTCTTTTTCTTTCTTTTTTCTTTGTATAATTGCCCTGACAAGTACAGTAATCAGTGATAACTTCTAAATTTTCACCATTAAGAATGATGGTTGATTGTGACTTTATACTATTCCTTAAACCTATCAATCTTCTATAAATGAATTCATTGAAATACCTTTATGTGAATTTACTTCTCTCTTTACTTCTGGCTTGCATGCTTTTAAATGATTTCCTTAGAATTTAATAAGTTCTCTTCTTTACTACTCTAAGTAATCAGGTCATTCACTCATGCTTTTATTTTTCTGCTGGTATAAGCTGCATATTTTTGTACCTAAATTGCTTAACACATGCATTTTTAAAAAGACATTTGGAGAGTTTATTAATGAAATCACAACACTAGTATATTTTATGCCCAAGAGTTAAATTAATTTTCGTTGTCCATTTGCACAGGTAATGGATGGTTTCTTGAGAGCATTGTTGTTAAGTCTGAAGAAGAAGATAGCAGTCAGGAGGTGCTGTTTCCATGCAACCGGTGAGCTGGTCCCTAATTTATCATTGTGCAAAATCATGCTCCCCTGTGCCCAGTCCAACATAGCTGTGTCATCTGCAGGCCTTCTTCCAAGGGTTGGACCACATCATTCCTACCCATAAAACCAGAAGCTGAAAGTCTTCTCCCCTCAAAAAGGTCGACTTTATCAGCACTAGGAATTCTTTCCCTGTTTGTAGTATCTAGCATTTTTCTCTTCTGGAATAATCATGTTGAAATAGAAAGCCAACTGGGTTAGGACTTAGAAATCAGGTTTGTGTTTCTGTCTCTCAAAACCTTGCTCTGTTCTCAGCTTTCTGTGTGCACTTGGGTTCTCTCAACTTCACTGAAATTCACTTGGCTGCTCCGAAAACTTGCAACAATTCCCGTTGCTCCCGGTTCATTTAAATCATTTAAAGTCAAGCAAGTTTTGTGCCTGAACTGAGAACTCTGAAGCCTTACACTAACATGGTGTACATATCATATAAATTAGGAGAATCAAGTTGCCAGAGTAGGACTGTAATTCATTGGTCATGCCATCAAGGGGGAATCTCTTAACCTCTTAAGAGTTGCATTTTGTCAGTATAAAATTTAGAAAACTTCTCTTCTGTTCATTTTCTTAATAAACATTCACTTCAAATGCATCATTTGAATATGCAAGTTCTGGGAAGAGATCTTATACTTTTATTTTTGTAGGAAATCTTTTTATTAATTAATGGGGAGTGGAAAGAGCAAAGATTGGAGTTTTTCAAAACTGGATTTGAATTGCAACTCTATCACTGACTACCTCAGGGATCCTCAGCTAATTCCTGTGTAAAACAGCAATGACACTATCTATTTTACTTGGTTGTTTAAGGATTTCAGACAATGAGCAAAAAGTACTGTGAAAAAGTCTTGCAATTATTAGATGCTAAGTGATAGTAAATGTTATTGTCATAGAAATACTTTTAGATTAAGAAAATTTTTAGATAAAATGCTACACATGGAAATGAAAGGGGAAATAACCTTATTTCCAGATGACTTACCAGGTATTTGGAACTCTCCAAATAATTGACTTTTCTATTTTTTAAAAATCTATATATGCACAGTCCAATATGGCAGCTACTAGCTATGTATGGATAATTAAATTTACTTTAATGAAAATCAAATAAAACTGAAAGTTGAGTTCCTCAGTTGTACTAGCTACATTTCAAAGGCTCAGTAGCCACAATTTGCTGGTGGCTTCCATATTAGAAAGTGTAAATAAAACATTTGATTCTTCATGAGAACAAGACATTTGTGTCATATTACTGTATATTTATTCCTACACCATACGTTTTATTCTGAATACAATATAAAGAATAAATATAATAAAAGTATATTATAAAATATATAATGTAAAATGATGTAAGGTATAAATAGAAGATGCTTTTTCTAAATGTATCACATTTAAAAAATCAAAAGGGGGACTTCTGGGAAAATGGCATCAAAGTAAGTAGGCAGAGTCCAACTCCCTCACAAAAAAGAACAGAAAAAGGGCAAAAACCTATCTGAGGGAGCTGCTTTGGAGATATATAGAACATGAAAATTATACACATCATCTTGGAGGGAACTAGACAGATAAAGAAGCCAAAAGAAAACCACAGCTGCAAGGATATAGAACAAGAGGAACCAAGTGTCAAAGAGGAATTACCCCCCCCACGCACACACACACAGAAAATAAAATGCTAGAGTATAAAGAGAAACTAACCAAAGAAATAAGCACATCAAGATAAACAGATGCCTAGACACCAACTTAGTATTACAAGTTATACTAAGAAACAGGAAGACATGGCCCAGTCTAATGAGCAAACTAAAATGTAGAACATGGAACAGCTAATCAGGGCTGTCCAAACAAGTATCATAAATCAACTTAATGAAGTGAAGGAAGAGATAAAGGATATTAAGAAGACACTGGGGCAACACTCTGAGGAAATTGTAAACATACACAAAAAGATAATGAATATGATGGTGATGAATGGCACAATGCAAGAAATCAAAAATACACTCGAAGTACATAAGAGCAGATTTGAACAGACAGAGGAAAAAATTAGATGTTGAAGACAGTACATCTGAAATCAAATAGACAGTAGAACAGATAGATAAAAAGATAGAAAAAATCCAGCAGGAACTTAGGGATTTGAATGACAACAACAACAAAAATGCACAAACATATGCATTATAGGCATTCCAGAGGGAGAAGAAGAGGGAAAGGGAGCAGAAGGAGTGTTGGAGGAAATAATGGCTGAAAATTTCCCAACTCTTTTGAGGGACATGGACATACAGGTCCAGGAAGTGCAGTACACCTCAAACAGTGTAACTCCTAACAGGTCAACCCCAAGACATATACTTGTCAAATTGTCCAATGCTCAAGACAAAGAGAGAATGTTGAAAGCAACAAGAGAGAAGAGATCCATCACCTACAAGAGAAGCTCGATAAGATTAAGTGCTGATTTCTCATCTGAAACCAAGGATGCAAGAAGGTAGTGGAATGACATTATTACGGTGCTAAAAGAAAAAAACCTTCCAGCCAAGAAATCTCTATCCAGCAAAGCTGGCATTCAAAAATGAGGGAGAATTCAAAATATTCACAGATAAACACAAATTAAGAGAATTTGTCAATAAGAAACCTGCCCTTCAAGAAATACTAAAGGGAGTTCTGCATGTTGAAAGGAAAAAACAGGAGAGAGAGAGTTGGAGAAGAGTGTAGGAATAACTAAAAAGATAAAAGAGAAATAAAAACAACATATGGTATACATAAACCTAAAAAATCATGGCTGATGTAAGTAATTCCTTGAAAGTAATAACACTGAATGTTAATGGATTAAATTCTCCAATCAATAGACACAAATTGGCAGTATGGATAAGGAAATATGACCCATCTATATACTGTCTACAAGAAATTCACCTTAGGCCCAGGGACACAAGGAGGTTGAAAGTGAATGGTTGGAAAACAATTTTACATGCAAACAATAACCAAAAAAGTGTGGGAGTAGCTACACTAATATCAAAACTATAGTAAGAAACAAAGAAGGACACTATATATTAATGAAGGGGGTAATCTATCAAGAAAAAAAAAAAAACATAAACATTTATGCACCTAACAAGGGCTCCTCAAAATACATGCGGCAAACACTGGAAAAACTAAGGTGAGGAATAGATGCCTCTACAATTATAGTGGGGGACTTTAGTACATCATTATTACCATTAGACAGAACATCTCAAAAAAGGATAAATAAAGAAACAGAGACCTTGAATAATACATTAGAGGATCTAAACCTAATCGACATATACAGAACATTACACCCAAATATAGAGGAATATACGTTTTTCTTGAGTGCACATGGATCATTCTCCAAGGTAGACTACATGCTAGGTCACAGAACAACTCTCAACAAATTCAGAAAGATTGAAATTATACAAAGTAATTTCTCTGGCCACAATGGACTGAAGCTGGAAATCAGTAAGGGGGAGAGAACCAGATTAGGCACAAAGATATGGAAGTTAAACAATACGCTCTTAGACAAGTGAGTCAAGGAGGAAATTGCAAAAGAAATCAGTAACTACCTTGAAACAACTGAAAATGACAACATAATGTATCAAAACCTATGAGATGCAGCAAAAGCAGTGTTGAGAGGAAAATTTATAGTCATTAATGCCTATATTGAAGAAGAAGAGAGAGCTAAAATCAAAGACCTAATTGCACATCTGGAGGTATTAGAAAAAGAACAACACACTAATCCCAAAGCAAGTAGAAAGAAGGAAATAACAAAGATTAGAGCAGAGCTAAATGAAATTGAAAATAAGAAAGCACCAGAAAAAATTAACAAAACCAAAAACTGGTTCTTTGAGAAGATTAATAAAATTGACAACCCCTTAGCTAAACTAACAAAGAAAAAAAGAGAGAAGATGCAAATACATAAAACAAGAAATGAGGAAGGGGATATCACTACTGACCCCACTGAAATAAAGAGTATTATAAGAGGATACTTTGAAAAATTGTATGCCAACAAGATGGACAACTTAGATGAAATGGACAAATTCCTAGAAACACACAAGCAACCTACATTGATGAAAGAAGAAATTGATGAATTCAACAGACCAATCACAAGTAATGAGATAGAATTTGTTGTCAAAAATCTCCCAAGTAAGAAGAGCCCAGGACCGGATGGCTTCACAGTTAAATGCTACCAAACAGTCCAGAAAGAGGTAACACCAATCCTGCTTAAACACTTCCAAAAAATTGCCTAACTCATTTTATGGTGCCAATATCACCCTAATACCAAAGCCACACAAAGACACCACAAGAAAGGAAAATTGTAGACCAAACTCTCTAATGAACCTAGATCCTAAAATCCTCAACAAAATACTTGCTAATCATATTCAACAACACATCAAATGAATTATACACCATGACCAAGTGGGTTTCATGCCTGGTATGCAAGAATGTTTCAACATAACAGGAGGATGGACCATTGCGCCAAAGCCCTTGATATTGATGATTGTACTTATGAACCTTTTCTTTTGACATTGAAACTTAGCTTAGTGTTATATGTTGCCTAAGAGTTAGCTCTTGAGGGGCTCCTTGTTGCTCAAATGTGGCCTCTCTCTAAGCCAAACTCACCACATAAACATACTACCTTCCCCCTGGTGTGGGACAGACTCCTGGGGATGAGCCTCCCTGGCACTGAGGGACTACTACCAAGCACCAACTAACAATGTACCTGGAAAAGACCTTGACCACAAGGGGGAAATAGTAAATACAAATGAGTTTTTCTAGCTAAGAGATTTCAGAATGAGTTAGGAGGTCTTTCCAGAAGTTACGCTTATGCACGTCTCAGCAGGATCTCATTGACTGCCACAGTAAATATTGCCTCAAATAGTGGGGCTTCTGAGGACTCTAGAGACATCCAGACACTATAGGCAGGGCAAGCAGCTCAGGAGTTTGGTGCCCTGCCAGTGGGTTTTACATCGGTGCTTATGCTCCCTTGTGTGACAGAGTTGGACTCAGTTGTGTTTTCCCTACACATGACTCTTCTGCCCCTTCTATTTAAACCTATAGTTAGCACTATACTTGATAGGTGTATGTCAAAGAGACTTAAATCTTTGTTTCGTCCATATGCCGGTTGGGTCCTGAATCTCAGCAGAGTTGTAACACCTACTCTCCAGTTCATTGGACTCACCCAAGATAACTAACAAGGTGATGATGATGGTCAACACCCATTCCAAGGAACAGAGAGAGTCTGCAACTGCAAGCAAGATAATCCCATCCATCTTCCCCATGGGCTCTAAGCCCCTTCTAATTAGAGGCAGAGTGGGCATCACCATCCCAGAATCCTCAGGATTGGGGAATGAATGATAGACTAGAGTAGACTTACTGTTATTCTACTATCGACTCATTGTTATTCTAGCAGTGGAAGAACTTTTTTCATGGATGTGGAGGCAGTGGCCACCAGAGGTTCTGAGGAGAAGGAGAGAGAAAAATAGGTGTAATTTGGGGGCATTTTTTGGTCATTGGAATTGTCCTGTATGACATCACAATGATGGATACAGGCCATTACATATTTTGTGATAATCTACAAAATTGTATGTAACGAAGTGTAAACTATAATGTAAACTATAATCCACGGTTATTGGCAATGAATCAATATCTGTTCATCAATTGTAACAAATGTACCACACTAATGAAGGATGTTGTTAATGTGGGAAAGTGTGTGTGTGTGTGGGGGGGAGTGGGACATATGGGAATACCTTATATTTTTAATGTAACATTTATGCAATCTAAAGTTTCTTTAAAATAAATTAATTATAAAAAGAAATAATGAATAAATAAGCAAACAAAAAAAAATCAAGAATCATTCAGAGCAGGTGATAATAGACCTACTCTCCTCAGTGTTAAAATTAATTTACTGGCAATGCAAAGATGTAGCAGTCAAGATGGATTTGACTTATTTCTCCAGGGACCGCCTACATATTGGAGTAATTACAAACCTTGGAAGTTGGATTTATAAGGAACAAAATAATGTGGATGAAACTAGTTAATATTTTTACTATATTCTATTGCATCCTATTAAATACCACACACAGGTATATCATTGCTATATTATTGTGGAAGCCCAGCACAACCTGCCGCTTTTTTCTGGGACCCACAAATAAACCCTGTGCTCGGTATACCAGATGTATAGATTGGGCACCTAGCATGAATGATAAAACCTATCCCCTAGCAGATGATGCTCTGCCTGTGCCTTCCTTTCCTTTTTGCCTGGAGCACATGGAAACACTCCCAGACTAAGTCGGGACACCCGTCCTGGTATACTATTTCCGATAAGAAGGGAGCAGGGTCATTCCACTATGGCACAAGATAGGTGTGCATGTGTCATCTCCCCGCATGAGCTAGTGGAGAGACACCTACTGGTCTTGGGGAACAAATACCCACTGGTGACGCTGGCCTTGCCTTCTCTTCTCCTTGTGGGTGTCTTTCCATCAGTGCCTGTGCTGGTGACCCTGGCACCTGCAAACCCCATTGTGGATTGGGATCCTAGGACTGTTGCTCCTGATAGCAAATCTTGTTATGCTCTTTCTACCTTTCATGTGTTAAGATCCCTCCCCTGGAGGGGGTAACAGGTATCTCTCTTTTTGACTGACAGTTTGGCACAGCGAAGAGGGTGCTGATCATTTGATAATTATCATTCACTTAACTATAGCAATTTTAGGAGAGTTTTCTGGCCCATTTTCTTTGAAATCCCAGAATTACATAAGTAATAAAAAAAGGAGATACATTTTCTTTCTGTTTCATTGGAGGTAGAAGAAATTGTAGATGCCATTTAGTCTAGCTCTCATTTGACAATTGAGAACCCTGAGGTTGAAGGTGATGCACAAAATCATAGTCCAGTTATTCAGAGAACAGGGTTTAGCAGCAAGGTCCCTTGGGCACTCTAGAAACTTTTAGTGTCTGTCGAGCTATTATTTCTATTACATCACTTTGATTTTGTGAATTATCCTCTAAGGAAGAATTCCCTGTACAAAACAGTGAGTTTGCTATAATATTAACTTGTATTAATTTGCTTAAGAATTTGGAGAATAAGAAGACATGGATATACTATTTTCCCCATCATAATTTATTAGTCTTCTAATTATGAGGAAAGAAAAGGCCTCTGAGAAAGAAGTTATTGTGTTATTGTGGAACTTAAAAAAATGCCTTGAGTTTTTTTATTAGGGTCTATTCTGTGTTAGACCCTCTAAGTTTTTATTCAACTCTTACTATGTCATGGGCTTCATGGTGAAGCCACAACTTCACACCTTAACTCATTTAATCTTCACAGCAAACCTACAGATAGGCTCTTTGATGGTTCTATTACACCGATGAGGAAACTGAGGGCCAAAGAGATTAAGCTGCTTACCCAAAAACAGTTGGTGGGGTCAGGATTCAGATTAAAGTGTGTCTAACTCTTGAGTGGCTATGGGAGCCCATAGCCACACATGAGTCTGTTGAACTCTTGAACTGTGGCTCTTACCAATTGAGATCTGCTGTCCATATAAGGTACACACCAGATTTCAAAGACAGAAAAAAAGAACATAATATAGCTCAACAGTTTATTACACTGATTGCATGCCGAAATGATAATCTCTTGAACATATTGAGCAAAATGAAAAACATTATTATGAAAATAAACTTTGCCTTTTCCTTTTTCCTGTTTGAAACGTGACTGCTAGAAAATTCAGTTACATCTGTGCCTAGCATTATATTTTTCTTGGGGAGCACAGTTTTGGAGTTTGAGGGCTTCACCACTATCTAAACCTGCTAGTCACACGATCAGGAGAGAAATAAAGGCATCCAGGCATCCACCTAAACTCCGAATGAGAAATTTTTACCGATTTTAAGATACATTAAAATATTTGCAATTTTGCTATGGGATGTTTCTAAAAATCAAAATTTCATGTTGAGCCAATGTGACCTTGTGACATGGGTACAGAACAAAGATTTGCTGAAGTTGGACTCCTAAAGAGAATTTAACATGTCTTGAATTCCTAAATGCTTTTTGAAAAGTTCTGAGCTTCTCTCTGTCCCGAATATGAGGTCTTTTAAAAGTCCTTGGCATATTTTATTTTCCTTTCTAATAATGTGTCGTCTTTAAGTACTCTTTCGTGCTAATTATTGTCTCTCCTTCCATGGCAGATGGCTCGATGAGTACCAAGATGATGGGAAGACTGAACGGGAACTGCTTGCAGAAAGTAGCTACTGTGCATAGCAGAGGTTGGATCTGTCGCCTCCTGAGAAGCTTGTTTGGATTTGTACTTCCGCAGTGGCTACAAAAGGCTTTAGATCTTATTGTCATAGACAGTGTGCCTGCCTTGACCCTGCACTGAAGCAAATACCTGGGGTGAAGGAGAGGGGAAGAGTCAGTTAATACTGGACAAATTAGTTTCTCTTGAGAACTTCAGAATTTGGGAGAATGCATTGGTAATCTCACCCAACAGTTGAGAATGATATTTAGTGTACAAATATTGTTTATTCTTATTAATATTAATTAATATTAATCTGACCTAAACTGATAAGGTTACTGAAATGTTTAAACAACTAGTCTTCATAGCAAATAACTGAAGAGACACTTAAAATTTGATTAATGTAAACTACTTTCATAAAACATGGGTTAATTTTGAAGCAGATGATTCATTCTTAGATATTGGTATTTCTCTCTTAGTATCCGTGGTAATATAAATAAGAAAATACAAAATGAAAGCATTCAATTGGATTAAATTATGTTCCCATGTTCGCGTTTTTCCTGGACTTCATTTGAGACAGTCTTTTATAATCTGGTTATCTGAGCTGCAGACCTGTAACAACAGACTGCTGTGCAGGAAACATGCATCAGGGCAGACATTCTACCTCTATTATGCCACTTTCCCTCACGGAGCTTCAAATACTTGTCAACTCAGTGCCACAGGGAGCTTCCTCCAATCCTTCAAATTAGTGCACAAGATAAAATCCATGTGCCTGCCCAGAGATAGCCGTCACATGGCTTTGAATGTCAGAATGAGCTGGGCTTGAGTCTCGGTTCTGTCCCTTTGACTCGATTTGTGACCATGAACAAGTCACATAACTGTCTATAGTTAAGTTTCTGCATCAGTAAATTGTTCAAATAGCAATGGAATTGCGGGTGAGTTCAGGGCTTTGTGGTGGTTTTCACTTACCCTTCACATCACCCCATATGGTGGATATTATCATCAAACTAATTTTACAAAAGGGGAAACCGGCAGTCAGAGAAGGCAAGAGACCTGCCCAGGTTCAGCTCATAAATCAATGGGAGGACCAGGAGTTGACCCCGCATTCTGACCCCAGAGTCCATAGACACAAATGGTGCCCCTTGCCCTCTTGCCAACCTCTGTGGATTTTTACGTATTCCATGAAGTCATGCAGAGGGACCCATATTTTCTATACCACCTTCATGGTTTTCACCATATGCAAGTATCACCTGTACTGTTCTCTACTTAACATTTTTCCTTTAAACTATTTTTAAATCAGCTTATTTGGGGGTCTGGGGAGCATAGTCTCATCCTAAATCATAATCATAATAACCATCAAATCACCGATTTAATAGGTTAGTTACATTTCTTTCCTCTAAAACACATTAAAATGAAGCTATAGCTAATGAAAATTTACATTAGCCTATATGCCACTTATAATTATCTTAAAAATATCTGGTGGTGCAAATTTCACAATTTGGGAAAACACTAAGAAAATGTACCCTGTGCCTGGCATTTAGTTATCGATAAATAATATTTCAAAAACTAGAAGCTGTTTTTTTATATTTACCAACCCATGACTGAGGACTAACCCAGCCCTTAGATATAGGACATTTTACATATGAGTATAAAAACACACCCAGAATGGAGCTTCAGTGTTTTGACGGTAACAACACTTTTTTTTTCCTAAAGTGGCCAACAGACCACTGGGGTGAGAATAGTCAGTATTTCATCCAGGCTGTGGAAATGCTTGGTGCATCACCTGTTGTCCCTGATGACAGTTCTGCAGGGAGCTGGCACAAAGTAAATCCTAAATAAATACACTTGCTTATTAGGCAGATGTTTGGGAGGCAACCTCTGTGTGCCAGGCATGGAGCCAGGCACCGGGGAGAAGCTGGCACAGTGCATCATCATTTCCCAGCCCCCAGAGGGGCTTATGTTCTAGGGGAGAACTGAATGAATGAATGCACAGTTGGACATATATCAGTACCTTTCTCTACTAAATTGTAAGCCCATCATTGTGTACTCCTCTTTGTACAGTTAGTCATCAGCATCCAGCCTGGCTCGACATCAATGCTCTGTCTATTAAAAACACAAATCATCCCTGCCTTACAATAAAGTACACCTTTTTAGTGGCTCGAATATTAAACCATTCCTGATTCAGTTCATATTTGTATGAAATAACCACTCATAAATCAATACACTCAATTCCTTTATTTTTATGAACTTTTCTACAACTAACATATTTCAACTCTGAACATAAACCTGCCTCCTGCCTCCCAACATGCAGATTGGAGCTGGACGTTTCCCAATTCTATCCAGCAACATATTTACAATCTTTCTCTTGAGAGGGGAGGTGGGTGGAAATTCTGATTTAATCCGTTTTGCGTTGAGTCTTGGCTATTTCATTCTCACAGAGCTCATTTTTCTTAGCCATTGTCCAGATTGGGTGCATATTTCAATCCTTATGACCCTGAAAACTGGAAAAAGCATGGAGAAGCCATATTTATTTCTGGGTTTGTAGAGAAGACAAAAATTGTTATGAGAGTACACAGCACAAAGGTAAATAGATTCTCAAAGTAAAGGTTGGATGGAAAGAATCATTTTTTCCTTTTGGAAGGAAAGGTGTAATCCCCTCACTTAGAACCCTGCAATGTGCAGTCCCTGGGAAAGGCTGGTGAAGGGGAGACCCGTGGCTGCAAAAGTAAGAGACAGAGCACACAAAGGGACAATGACAATTAAATGCAATACACAGTCCCAGATAGGATCTAATAGTGGAGAAGAAAAGGTTCAAATGGCTGCTATTGAGACATATGGAAAAAATTGGAATATTGACAGTAAGCTTTATATCAATGTTCAAGTTCTTGAACTTGATAACTGTGCTTAAGGTGATTACATAAGTGAATATCTTTATTCCTAAAAATGTACATGGAAGTATTGTGGGTTCAAAGAGCATGATGTGTACAGTATTCTTTCAATGTTCAAAAATATATAGATAGACATTAGATAAAGATAGAAAGATAGAAAGATATAAATAGATGATAGATAGATAGATAGATAGATAAGATGGTATGGCAAATGTGGCAAAATGTTAAAATTGGTGGATCTGGGCATCTGGAGAGGGTATGCTGGAGTTCACTATTTGGGCATGGTGTTATTTTTGCCAGAATCTAGTAAATTTGAAATTATTTCTTAATTTAAAATTTGAAATTAAAAAAAGTCCAGAAACAGAATGTGTTTCATTGCAAAGAGCAACTCAATGGTTTAGTAAAATCCAAGTGTCTTCATAGTTTTGCTTGTATCTAGGTTAAGGGGCAAAATGGAGTGAAATACATTTTTACTTCCTGTGGCAAGTCCTCCGTTTGAACCAGCATATTGTAATACTGGGATGCAATAATGACGGGGATGGCCTTAGAGTTCTAACATGTTTTCACATAAACCTTGCAAGTAGACCTAGGGAAATATTTAATTGATGCATTCGTTATATCAAATGGGGCAATGTCTTTGGGACTGTAGGTGATACAGCATCTTGGAGAGCTAAGCAAATTGATTTTAATAGGGAGAGAGGATTTCCAGAAAACCCACTAGAGTTTTGTTTCTCAAACCCCTGAAGGACTGACAATACTTTTGAACAGTTAGATTTTAAGTTATTTGTAGGAGCAAAGAAACATTAGAAAATAAGCCTTCCTCCCATGTTGATATTATTAAAATGGAGATGGAGATTTGTTTTAATTCTTTCAGGCACTGGGATAGAGTATACTAACCAAAGTCCCACAAGATCAGAAATAATCTTGATTTTCTATAAACCATATGAAGTCCTAGGGATGTTACGCCATTCTCTAGGCTTTCACCCAAGCTGTTTTCTTTGCTCAGAAGCTCACTTTCTCCTTGCCTCGAAAGCTACTAATTTTCTAAGACCAACCTAGAAGTTTGCCTCATCAGTCAGCTTTATGTCACTCCATTCTCTAGGTTTCCACATCACATTGTCCTTCCTCTTTCATAGTGAGCATGTACCTTATTCCACACACTCAGAAGGGTACAAATAATATTTTATTTTCTACAGATAAACTTGATATCTGGCTCTATCACATAGACTGGAAAAAAAATTCCTTCTCATATTCAGGATTCATTCTCCTTTCCGAGGTGTGGTGGAATTTCAGAGGTTTATGCTGTTTGCAGAAAGGGAAGAAAACACTCCTCCTCCCAGTCCATCAAGGTCCCTGCTGAAGTACGTTCTCTCTCTGCTTCCAGGCCACTCACCAACTATTCAAGTGCTTGGCAAAGCTGGGAACTGGGGCACCCTGGGTGCCTCTCTTCTAGGCTGCCCTGCAGCCCTCTCTTTGGGAGTTTGCTTCTCCTTGGGGTCTTTCCCCACATGACAATGCAAATCTTGTTGGGATCCCACTGTTTATGGGGCCCAGAGAAATCCTCCTTTCTAATAAATGAAATTCTCTTTCCCTTATCTTGTTGCTTCTCAAAAACCCCTCCGTTTCTCCTGCATCAGAACAACCAGCAAAACCTCTATTATAAGTTTTGGCTTTTATAGAAGACAGGTTTTTCTATCCAAAATGAACATGATGATGGCAGAGATCAGAATCTTTCCCCTTCTGTTCTTACCCAAATTAACAAAGAGAATGAAAAGCCTACAATCATCTCCATGTTCAGTGAAACCACAAGGCAATGAAAATCTGCAAACTCCCAAATACAAGAGAAGGCCTGCTAAACCCAGCTATTATAATAGACAGAAGATCAAGGGAGCCAAGTCATTTCAGATCTCAGAAAGTGCCAACAAAAATTGGCTTCCAAAAGGTGCATGGCCCACTAGCAAGTACAAAGGTTACACTTTTATTTTTAACATCTGGAGTGGGCAGCTGTAGGGAGCATGACTGATACAGAAGAGGCTGTAGCATTGAGCAGGGACTGTCCCTTTTACAAAGCCTCAAAGAATCCACACAATCTGCCAAGGTAAAAGAACAGTTTACATAAAAAAACAAAACAAAACAAACAAACAAAAAACCTCACCCTAAATAAAAATGACACGTCATTATCAAGGATCAATAGGAACAAAAGATAATGAATACAGACCTACAAAGAATACAGTAACAAAGTCTTTGTTTCCTGGAATTATCAACATAGATTATAAAAATGGCTAGCAATACCACTGTATTCAAAAAATTAAACAACATGTTTAAAAATACCATCTGGTAGTGAAAAAGTATAAAACTAACCTTGCACACTGAAAAAAAACAATCAAATAGGACTTGTAGAAGTTAAAAAATATAATGCTTAAGATTTATTTCTAGGCTGGGAGGGTTTAACAGCAGATTAGGCACAGTTGAAAAGAGAATTTGTTAATTGGAATATAGGGCAAAAGAAATAATCTAGAATGTAGCAGAGAGGAAAAAAAAGAGATATATGAGAAGTTAAATACTTGGAGGATAAAATGCTAAGTTATAATATGTCTAATTAAATTTCCAGAAAAGTAGGAGAGAGTGACTGGCATAAAGGCAATCGTTGAAGGATAATGATTAAATAGGTTTCCAGAACTGTTGAAAGATACCATGTCACAGAGTCCTTAATTTCCTGAAGACAAATAAATCTGAAGCAAGATATATGAAAAGAAATCCACATTTTAGAGGCATCAGTAGTAAAAGTGAGGAACACCAAAGACAAACAGGATGGTATCTTGAATTCTGAGAGGAAATTTAGATTACTTTCAAAGAAGCAGAAGGTAGAATGACAGCTGGCATCTCAAGAGCAACAAATGAAACCAGAGGATGGAGTAATATCTTTAGAATTCTGGAAAATTATAACCATAATCTAGACTTCTCTAGCCAGTGAAAATATCTTTCCAGAACGAGGACAAAATGAAAATATTTTGAACAAAAACATAAACAGACACACAAACAAAAAATTCCAAGTGTTTCTCACCAGTATTCCCTCACTAAAGCATATTCTAAAGGAGGAACTTTAGGTAAAAGTAAAGTGATTCCAGATGGAAAGCCTGAAATGCAAGAAGGAATGAAGATCATTGAAAGTGGCATGTTTTTAAAGACTGTTTAAAAACAATAATTTTGGGGGAAGTGGGTGTAGCTCAGTGGCTGAGCACCTGCTTCCCATGTACAAGGTCCTGGGTTCAATCCCTGGTACCTCCTAAAAACAAAACAAATAAACAAAAACAATAATGTTGAATTAAAGATAAAATCAGATGGAATTACAATAGGTAAAAACAAATAACATAGAAGTCTGTAAGTTGGGAAATGGTAAGTGAAACACTGTGTCCTGATGTCCTTGTATTGCCTGAAAGGAGGATAAAGGTTTGAGGTTAGATATATATTTTTGAATTTCTAAGGCACCACTGAAAGAATAAAAATGGTAAAATTTCCAAACAAGTTGAAAAGGTTCAATCCACCCAGAAGATATTATATTTTTAAATTAATGTGTTGCTAATAACAGGCTAAAATTCCTAAAGCAAAAATAAACATAAGTACAAGTAAAACCACACATGCAAAAATATTGGGAGATTTTAACATGCAATACCTCTCTTGGTTATTGACAGAATAAGTAGGTAAAAAAAAATTAAGGGGATAGAATATATAAACAATATATAAACAACATAATTAAGGAAACTGACCTAATCAAGATGTATAAAACACTGTATCCAACAAATGCCAAAGGCACATTCTTTTCAGAAACCCATGGAACATTATAATAATCGGGTGCATGTTGGGCCATAAAACAGAATGAATTATAGATACCTTGATAACAAGGGTGGATTTCATAAACATAGTGTTGGCCAAAAGAAGCAGGAAACACACAAGTACATAAAAGTAATACCACATATATAAAGGTCAAAAACAGGCAAAAAAACCCATGTCATATGTAACATTTAACTGTATATATATGGATGGAACTGTGCTTAAAAGGTCTGAAAATGATTACCAAAAAAGTCAGGAATGTTTGCCTCTGAGAGGAAAGGCTGTGGCTCCAGGGACAAGATCATCTATTGCTATATTTTTTTTTAAAGACTTATTTTATTTATTTATTTCTCCCCACCCCCTCATTGTTCACATTCGTTGTGTCTGTTTGTTGTGTATTGGTCTTCAGTTTTGGGGAGGCACCGGGAACCGAACCCGGGATCTCCCATGTGGGAGGGAGACGCCTAATCACCTGAGCCACCTCCACTCCCTGCTTTGTTGCATCTCTCATTGTGTTTCCTCGCTGTGTCTCTTGGCTGCATCATCTTACTGCATCATCTTGCTGCATCAGCTCGCCACACCAGCCTGTTACATCAGCTTGCTGTCCTGCACATCTTCTCCAGGAGGCACTGGGAACTGAACCCGGATCTCCCATGTGGTAGGTGGGAGCTCATTCGTTTGAGCCACATCTGCTTCCCCTATTGCTTGTATTGTGATGGCTACCTGGGTGCTAATTTAAAATATTGTTTGCACTGTTTGTATGTGTTTTATGTACTTTTTTCTCTTAATGTTATATCTCACAATTAACCAGAAAAACTCTAGAAGGACATACAGGAAACTAGCAAAACAAAATGGTTACCCATGATGGGGGACAGATGGTGTTTTAGTTTGCTGAAGGCTGCCAATGCAAAAATACCACGAATGCTTTGGCTTTTATAATGGGAATTTATTAGGATAAAATCTTACAGTTCCAAGTCTATGAAAATGTCCAAATCAAGGCATAATCAGAGATGCTGTCTCACCAAAAGTTGGCTGCTGGCAGATCCTGACATACAGCAAGGCAAAATTGTGACCAGATTCCTCTCTCACCTACTCCTCGAATCTCACTCCCCCCCCCCTGCTCAGCTGTGAGCAATCAAGTATATGGCTCATCTCTCCCTGGGCCTTTTCTCTTCAGCTTCGGGCTTCTCTCTCAGCCTCTTGGGTTTCTCTGTCTTTCTGTGGCTATAGGTGACCCTGGAGTCCTCTCACACATGGCAGGGTAAAAATGGCAGCTGTCTTTCTCTGTGTTCCATTTATATAAGGCTCCAGTAAAAGGATTAGGACCCACCCTGCATCCTGCAATCCAATCAAAGGCCCTTAACTGAATCGATTTAATCAAAGGTGATCCAAGCAAAAAGGTCCCTTAACTGAATCTAACCAAAAGGTCCCACATAAAATAGGTCTTACACACAGGAATGGGTTAGCTTAAGAATATAATTTTCTGTGGTCCACAAAAAACTCAAAGCAGGGCAGATAGGAATGCAGAAGATGGAAGAGGAGAGAAGGAACGTATCTTTTCCTGTCATTTGATAGCTATTTGTCTGTTTGTTTATTTATTTATTTATTTTTGAGGTACCAGGGACCAGGGATTGAACTCGGGACCTTGTATGTGAGAAGCTGGCACTCAACTACTGAGCCACATTGGCTCCCCTGATATGGTGTTTTCATTTATTTTGGTTATTGCTTATTTTTGGTTTTTCTAGGAGGCACCAGGAACCGAACCCAGGACCTCTCATGTGGGAAGGAGGCTCTTAACTGCTTGAGCCACATCTTCTCCCCTTGATTGCTTTTTAAAAAACCGCAATTGCATTGTCTGATTTAAAAATTAAAGATGAATGAATAGTTGAACAAATGAATGAATGAATGAATGAATGAGGGTGCCTCTGGAGCCCAAGCTTTTGCTAACATGACCTCCTGCTTGAAAGGAGGGGCATGAGAAGGAGGAAACTAAAGGCTAAGACAGGAATTAAGAGCTTAAAAACTTTCCTGCCTTGATAGTCTACTTCTCCCAATTGGCAATGAAGTCCTTGAAAGTGGGAAGTGATCTTATTTCTCTTTGTAGCCTCAAAAACAGTGCCTGGATCAGTGCAGGCAAAATAAATATTATGCTTCACTCTTAGAAATTCAGTATATTTAGGAGTCACGGGGATTGATGGGAGGGCTGGGGGAAGAGACGTGTTTTAAGAAGTTCATCGTGTTTTCCTTTTTTTCCCAACAGTTTTTGCAATTCTGCTTTAGCCCAAGGAGATATTCTTAAAGATCTGAGAGGTCTTCTGTTTAGCTCAGTGCCGCTGTCATTTCATAAGAAGGGACAAGTTCTTCAGAAAGACTTAGAAAGCTAAAACTGTATGGTAAAGTGACAATCCCAGCCATCGGGGTTCAAATGAACTGGGTTTCCTGGGAGTGCTCAGAAACTGTAGACATGGTTGGTGAAGCTCAGTGTAGCACCTTGTTTGAGGCATTTGACTTTCATAGAATCCATGAAAACTCAATCTCTCTCTGAAAACAAGGAGAGAGAAGTAATATGTGATACTGATTACCCTATTGAGAGTTAAAAAAAAAAAAAAAGACTCAGGGCAGGCTTATAAAGTGTCCATCTTTGTCAACCTCGGGGCTCTTTAAGTTATTTTACCACTAATTGCCCATTTTCATAAATTTTGTGACTCTAATTTATTTCAATGTCAGTTTCCTTGTTAGAATTGTTGATTACCAGCTTCTTTCATTTTAATCATAAAATTGAGGGATGGGAAGTCAAATTGAACTTTAAGCAGGACACAATCACCTAAATGTTTCATATACATTTAAACTTTCAGCAGATTCCCTTCTACTTAATTTTTTTTTCTTTTTTGGAACTGTTAGGGTTAGGACTAGAGAATGGTCTACTAAATTAAATTCCACGAGCCCTTTGTTGGCATTTATTGTTTTTTGGCTGCCCAGCACCCATTTCCTTTCTTTGGAATTTGAATTTTGAATGGCAGAGACCAAAAAATACATGCCAGATCAGCCGGGGGCATTGACCAGAAAGCTGATTGGGGAATCTTTGACCCCTCCCACGGTGCCTGGGTACCTCTCCACCCTCAAGCTGTCCCCTCAACTACATTCTCACAATCACTTAAGTTGTCCAGCCTCAGTGACTCCTTCCTACAACTAAAATATTCTAATGCCTGCTAAACCCTTGCTTACTCAACTTTTATCCTCCCTTCCTTTTTCTTCCACCCCACTCTCTATTCTGCTTACACGTACCATCCCTCTGGTCTGTCTCAGTTCTCAATATCTGACACCCCACTCACCCACCCACTTTCTGTAGCTCCAGCCTAAAACATGTGTGTTGTCATAGACACTGCCTGTTTTAGACTGGAAGCCCTTAAACAATCGGGGTACTGGCTATTCTTGTAATTTTTATTACATTTTTTTTGATGATTAGCATTTGAGTGGTTTATATTTTATTTATATTTGCATCACTTTCTTTTTGCTTTTTTCCCCCAATCTTTTAATCCCATTTCTAATGCAAGGGAAAGGGAATGCTTAGAAATAAAATTCCTTGTCCATAGCCACAGATTGAAACCCAGGCATTCTCATTTCTTATCATGTCTGCTTGTTGTTTTTTTTTAATTAATAAAAAGACTGTCTTTCAGTTTCTATTTGTAATCTCTAAGCATAAGCAGTCAGGGTCTGCCTACATATGAAGAGATTTTTAAAAATACCCTTTGAATCATGTCTTCTGCCTCTGAGTACATTTAAAAATGAGACTGAGAGAGTGGACGGAAAAAAGTTTCGTGATGCAACTTTGGTCAAGATATTCCTCCCCACTGTGCTGGCCCATCAGAGTAACCTGGGAAAGCTATTAAAAAATGCAGATCCCCGGACCCCAGTAGACTGAATGGACACTCTCGGGATATGGTGTTGGAGATTTTGTGTGTTCATTGCTTTGTGCATCAGTAGCTCACAGAGGATTGTGAGGCAGTCCTGGGGGCGTGACCCGTGACCTCACATTTGGCAACCTCTGAATTAGAAATTCTGCTGCTCCATTTTGGTGAGGCTGAGCCTGTCTCATCGTTTATTCCTTTTGGAAATGTTGCTGCTGACAGGTTAAGGAAGGTGGGCAGGGCAGCAGGGCAGACTGTGTTCCTTTTGGTCTGAATCCCCCAGGGCAGAATTTCTAGAAGCTAGAACAAGGGCATTATGGGCCTCACAATGTTCAAGAGAGAATAGAGTCCCCAAGTGTCTAAGCACGAATGCATGTAATATTTCACAGTTAATTGAATGAAAGGAATCACTGTCATTTAACCACAGTGCCTAAAATAGCTTTTGCTCTAAATTCCCTAAAGCCTGGAAGTGCACAAAGAAAGTCCCTGTACTATGCCAGTCAATAAGTCACTCATTTTTCCAGAGTTCTTGATGTGATGTTAATTAGAATTCCCTTCTAGATGGTCCTGGCATCACAGAGCAGAAAGCTGCAAAGGGGTAAGGCTCCTTCCCTGGTTCAGATTTGCATCCCCCAGGGAGACCAGGGGAGTGGGCTCTGGAGAGCCAGTGGTCTGGGTCTTTCAAAGGATTGCTGTCCATAAAGAAATACTCTGTCCATGCATTCACGGGCCACGGGTCCTGGACACACCCAAGACCGCACAGACACTATGGTTCTGAAGATGTCGGCCAAAGGTGCTCCTCAACCACCTGGTCGGCCTGCGCCTTTGATGTGACTTCACACATGTTCACTCAGCCATTCCTTCAAGCAACCAGCTTTGCACAGCTACATCCTGTGAGCTTGCTCCTGGTCCAGGCCTGGGCTCTGAGGGATAGTGGTTCAGCCTCCAGGAGCTCGTTGTCACAGGGGACTGGACACTCAGGTGACTCCCTGACGTTGGTGCTGACAGAGGATGACACTCTGCCTGGTGCAGAGCCTGATTCTGTGGGTTGGGTGGGCAGTGGTTCTCAGTCAAGGGGAGCCAATGTTGTCAACCTCATCCAGGGTTGCAGGTCCCTTGATACTAATAAAAGACTAAAATAAGATGTAAAATAACATTTTCCTTATAAACTGGAGTGGACTCCATTACGTATTTGCATTTAGATTATTGTATATTAGGTCCTGCTTGAAAAGATTTGCCTGAATTATCTCATTTAATATATAACCCCACAGGACATCTACCATGCCCACATTAATGATTTGAACTCTGAGGCACAGAGAGATTATGTAACTTGCTTAGATTTTCAATGGCTGGGGTAGTCCTGGGATGCATTGCTAGTGGTGTGGCTCCAATTCCCCTGGCTCTTGACTGCCCTACTCTATGGGGGCCCATGGTCTACTATAGGATAAAAGCTGAATTGCAGGAAGCAGATATGGTTTGAGCAGTTGGGTGCCCACCTACCATATGGGAAGTACTGGTTCAGTTCTGGTGCCTCTTAAGGAAGATGAGCAAGACAGTGAGCTGAAGCAAGTGGCTGGCACAGTGAGCTCACACAACAAGAGGATGCAACAAGATGATGCAATGAGATGACTCAATGATGAGACACAACAAGGAGAACAATGAGAGACACAACAAGCAGGAAGTGGATGTGGCTCAAGTGATTGAGCTCCTCCCTCTCACATGGGAGGTCCCACGTTCAGTTCCTGGTGCCTCCAAAAAAAAAGATGAGCAGACACAGAGAGCACACAACAAACAGATACAGAGAGCAGACAGTGAGGGTAAACAACGAGGTGGGGAGTGGAATAAATAAAGAAAATAAATCTTTTTTTTAAAAAAAAAAAACAAAACAAATCACTTGAATCACTTAGTCCTTCATTCCAGACAACCCACCATCTTGCCCTAGTCTCCTTCTTCAATGATCTCTGTTGGAGATTGAATCCTGTACCCCAACAAAAACACCTACTCTTAATCTTATTCCACATTCCTGTGGGTATGAGCCCATTCATAAATAGGACCTTTTGAGAATGTTATCATTAGTCAACGTGTAGCCAGACTGAATCAGGGAAGTCTTGTAAAGAGAAGAAATTTGGATGCAGACAAAAGAGCCAGAAGTCAGAGGAAGTCACAGGAGGAGAGAAATGAAGCAAATTACCATGTGACGGAGGACTGCCCATCACCAGAACTCTATGGACTCTAGGGAAAAGCAAGTTCTGCCATTATCTTGACATCGAACTACTAGCCTTAAAACCATTAGCCAATAAATTCCTGTTTTTAAGCCAACAAGTGTGTGGTATTTGTCATAGCAGCCCTGGCAAACTAAGTCAGTCTCCAGCTAATCTTCAACACATTTTATCCTGAAGCCAATAGAACTATTGCCCTTCCTGAACACGTTTTATTTCTCCTCACTTCAATCTGCACACACCAGAAGAGGATTCCCTCTTCCATTTTCAATCTATATATTTTCAGATCAGATCCGTCTTTCAAAGTCTGACTGACTTCATTACTATTCGGTGAAACGAATCATCCAACAAAAATCAGCGTCCCTGAATAAGTCTGTACTATTTAAAATACTGGCCTTAGTATTGCCCTGTAAATCTTTGAATTAAGCATATTCTATAAATTGAGCTGGGTAATTGAAGAAATACATACATGCTTTTTAAATAAAGCTAACCCAAAGAACTGTCACAAAGAGTTAAAAACAAAAATCTCAATCAAACTTTTAAGAAAAGTAATTTAAGCCGTTTTGACTTGCACTGTACAATGTGTCTTTTTTAGTATAAGGTGTTAATGTTATCTTTTTAAATAATCAGTGCTCTTTCTCACCAATGCCTAAGAGCACAGGTAGCTCACGATTTAATTTATATTTTAAAATACCATATAAAAATGCCTGGAACTTTCAATGTAATAATATCAAGAGCTACCACAAGGAGAAAGAATATGTTTTGGGGAACCGCCTTTTAGCATGTTCTCTAAGATTTTTGTGCTTTTCAAGGTTATGGTTCTTCTCTTAGGATTTTAGATTTCTTTACTATTTAGCCTGGTTGAAACAATTAGTCATTGCAGTGTTTTTAATATGCTGATGGAGTAAAACAACACTACTCCTAATTCTGTGACCTTTGTTTCTTCATCTTAAGGCATCTGATTGATTTCAATTAATTATTTTAACAGCTACTGTTAAGATAGTGTCTTGTAGTTACTATTAGAGTTTGATGACAGGAAAAAAGCATTTTGAGTTTCAAAAGTCAAAACATAATCTTAGTTATTAAGAGGTATCTTTTTCCTTTTATGCTTTAACCAAATGAATTAAATCATGACCAAGTTACTCATTGTTGATGTTCTTTCATGAAAACGTGTTTAAGTGTCTAAGTAATCAAATTCCTAGTCTCAGTTCAGCCACGAGGCTTCTATGGGCAGTAGTGTTTGTGGTCTGCATACCAGCTTGACCATTTGTGTGTCGTGGGGCAATTTATTTCTGCCTTTCTGTTTCCTTATCTGTGGAGTGGGGATAATAATCACACTGAAATCATTGGTTTCTTTTCTTTAGAACAACTGTCACATAATAAGCACTCAAAAATGATAACTTATGATTATTTTGTCAATGTTTTTTGTTCTTATTTTTGTTTTAAACTTTTTCTTGTAGTAACACATATGCAGCTCAACATTTCCCACTTTTAAGCACTTTCAAGTGTACAATTACAATTGCAGGATCGTGCTGCCAACGCCAGCATCGGTCACCCCAAGTTTTTCATTTCACCTCAAATAGAAATGACTTTTTATGTTATGCATGGGGTACTTTTTCTCATAAGATATTTTTCTCTATTTATAATAATCTGGATAATTGTCAAAGTGAATTACTTGAATATATGTACTGTTCTACAGTCCTTTAAACCACTCTTTGCATTTCTTTCATTCATATATTCATTCATTCATTCATTTTCTGGTACAAGCATACAGTGAGATTCCCACTGAGGGCCTGGAATCCTTAACAGGGCCTTAAGTCTGTGGATATGTTTTATTGTTTTTTTTTCACTCGTTTGGGGGGATGTGAAGGCAGCTGAGGAGTTTGCTCAGTCTCCTGTTTTGATCCAGGATCTCTAGCATTACAGAGAAACCTGCCTGATGTTCTACACTTTCACAAATCCCACACATTCTTGACGTCTACCTGTATCTTCACTCACGGGGAAATAAATACTGAACACTGTGACTGTACAGGGATAAATAAAGGTAGAAGTAGCCATTGGACCTATTCTATTTGCATCACTTTCCCCTTATCAGTTGTTTCAGATGCTCCAAAAATGTGCTTCTTTTGTGTAGCTCCACCTCTGAGACAGCACATACGTGTGACCGTACAATCAAAGAACCACCCTAAACTGCATATAGAAGGAGGTGTCCGTGATGGTGATGGGGGCAAGACCTCTGCAAAATGCTTTTTGTGAGATGCTCTAAGTTACAGCACCATTAAAAAAAAAATGCTTCAAAGCAGGTATTGGCAAACTCTCAGCCTCTTTTGTATGGGCCATAAGCGAAGAAACGGTTCTTGGATTTTTAAAGGGTAGTAATCAAACAAATAAACAAAGAAAAAACAAAACAACAAGAAGAGTATGTAACAGAGATCGGAGTGGTTCCCAAAGTCTAAAATACTTACTCTCTGGACTTTAACAGGAAATGCTTGCTCTCCAACTTCCAGTTTAAAGTGTCCAAAACAAGTTAAAAATCAGCTTGTTATCTTGATGTAAAATATCCCACCAAAGAGTAAATTGAAAATAGTAAGGTGAATCTTTTATGTATTTCAAAGAAAGAGATTCACGAGGGTTTCCTTCCATGTGGTTTCCTGAAGGTGCTGAGTCCACCTGGAGACATCTGTCCTGGCCCCACTTGAAAACACTGGGGTTCCTTGCCAGCCAGTCACTTATCCAGGCTCTCCCCCCTCACCCCAATAGCTCCAGCCAGCTCATCATTCTTTTCTCTTTAAAATGCCTTGAACCAGCTAGGAGCAATCTATTTTCAAATGGAAACACATACATTTTTACCAATTCTTCTTTAATTTCCTGAGCGATGTCTAACCTGCTTTACCCCAGATTTCCTGAAATGTGCAGCCAATGGCCCTGCCATATTCATCTAGAAATATCCACAACGAAAATGATCTATTCATGATGGAGTCTTTTGCATTTGTGACTGTTCTTCCCAAGCAGAGAAACCTCTGTAAATTCTAGATTACTTTTTTTTTTTTTTAAAGATTTATTTATTTATTTATCCCCCCCTTGCTGCTTGTGCTTGCTGTGTCCATTCGCTGTGTGTCTTCTCTGTGTCTGCTTATCTTCCCCTCGCTGTGAGGTCCCGCTGCATCAGCCCCTCGCGCCGCGCGGGCCGGCCTGCCCTCACAAGGAGGCCCTGGGAAGCGAACCTGGGCCTCACACATGGCAAACGGGGGCTCTATCGATTGAGCCACACCCGCTTCCCGTTGTGAGGTCTTGCTGCATCAGCCCACTAGGCTGCGCAGGCTGGCCTGCCCTCACAAGGAGGCCCCGGGAAGCGAACCTGGGGCCTCCCATATGGTAAACGGGGGCTCTATCGACTGAGCCACTCCCGCTTCCCACTAGATTACTTTTGAGAGTAAGTTTTTTTCTGTGAACTTACCTATAGGATGGACCTGCAATCAAACTATATCCATATCTTCTTGAAATATTCCAAATTATACAAAGTTTCTAAATTTAAACATAAATACATATAATTAAAATGGTATTAAATTCATTGAATTTCAGGGATGTTGAAATAGGAG
Source organism: Cabassous unicinctus (assembly GCA_029593785.1). Taxonomy (NCBI): domain Eukaryota; kingdom Metazoa; phylum Chordata; class Mammalia; order Cingulata; family Chlamyphoridae; genus Cabassous; species Cabassous unicinctus. The sequence goes on from JAQZBX010005328.1 coordinate 46,650, forward strand.
AATACTTTCTCCACTCACATTTCTAACTTTATTTCTTTTCAAAGGTTGCCTTCTCACACAAATCATGTTACTATACTTTGCATTACAAATGAATTCTAATTATAAGAACTTACATTCAGTAAAGACCCAGGACAGATTCTTAAACCTCACAGACTGTGAACCATATTGCTGCCAGCTGTTGCATATTTACGGAAGGGCCAGGGAATATTGAAACGGATACAGAAAATCTGCAGAGAGAATAATAAATAAGGAATTAAAATATGAACAAATGGACACCACCTATCATAAGTGTGGAGATGATTAAAATTAAAGAACATGACTTAGGAATACAATTTATTTGAAAAACATCATGTGAAACATCTACTGTGAAACCTATCTGCTCTACGTCATACTAATATTTGTAAAATATATGCTATTTGCACTAAATTTATTAAATGAAGTTCTCTGATTTTATCTAATAGCTGAAATATCGTTTGGTAATATTTATTTGTTTGTTTGTTTGTTTGTTTGTTTGTTTCTGTAAGTTCACCTTGACATTGAGAGCATCTCTTAGCTCTACAGTCCTCATGAAACAAAGTCTATACTCTCTCATCTGACGAGGACAAGATTCTTTTCAGACTTGACGAATTCCAATTCAATTTAAAAGATGCCTAGGTTAGTTTGAACAATGCTGTCTCAAAATCTCAATACTTATTTTTAAGTCAAAATTATTAAAGTAAAATTCATCCTTTGTAGGTACATGATTTGATGTATTTTAACAAATGGACATAATTATGTGATGAGCACAAGTGAGACATAGAATATTTCTATCACCCCAAAAAGTTCCTTTGTGCCCCTTTAGGATCAATCTCCTCCCTCTACTCCCAGGTCCTGACAACTAATAATCTGATTTCTGTCCCTATAGTTTTGCCATTTTATGAATGTCATATGAATAAAATCATACAATTTGAGGCCTTTTGTGTCTGGCTTCCTTCACTTAACATAATGCTTTTGATATTTATTCATATTGTTGCATGTATCAAGAGTTGTTTTTTCTTTTTTCTATTGAGAGAACATATATATAACATAATTGTTCCTATCTCAACCATTCTCAAGCATACCATTCAGTGGGATTAATCATGTTCAAAATGTTGCATTTTCCTCACCAACTTTTGTTTTTAAAACTTTGCCTTCTCCCCAAACAGAAACCTACACCCATTTTTCACTCCTAATTCCCTCTGCCTCTGGCAACCTGTATTCTACTTTCTGTCTCTATGAGCATGCATAATCTCTGATATTTTCTTTTTAGTTACCATGGAGCTTAAATTTAACATCCTAAATCTATAACGATATTGACTGCTTTGACACCACTTCAGCAGTATGAGCAAACTATGTTCCTCCACACCTCTATCTCCCCACCTCTAAGTAGTTTTTGTCACAAATTATATGTTATACGTTATGCGATCAAAACCACTGATTTATCATTACATTTTATTCATTTTCCTTTTAGAGTTTGTAGGAAGAAAAAAAGTTCAGTTACAAACCAAAAATACACTAGTACTGGCATTTATTTTTACCCTTGCTGTTACCCTTACCAGAGATCTTTATTTTGTCATTTTTGCTCTATTATCTATTGACTTTTCCTTTCAACCTAAAGAACTCTTTTTAGCATCTTTTGCAAAACCCATGTACTAGTGACTAATTCCCTAGACTTTTGTTTATCTAGGAATAACTTCATTTATTCCTCATTTTTGAAAGGCAGTTTTGACAGATATAGAGTTCTTGGCTAACGTTTTACTTTCAGCACTTAAAATAAGCCATCTCACTGCCTTCTTGTCTCCACGGTTTACAATGAGAAATGGGCACTTAATCTTATTGAGGCTCCCTTGTACATGACAGGCTGCTTCTCTCTTGCAGCCTCCAGAATTCTCCCTTTAATGTTGGCAATTGACAGTTTGATTATAATATGCCATGGTATGAGTCTTTTGGGGTTTATCCTGTTGGGAGTTCGTTGAGCATCTTGGATGTGCATATTCATGTCTTTCAATAAATTTGGGACATTTCCAGCCATTATTTTTGAATATTCTCTCTTCCCCTCTTCCTTCTCCTCCTGGGACTTCCACAATGCATATATTGGTATGTTTTATGATGTCCCACAAGTTTCTCAGGCTCTGTTAACTTCTCTTCATTCTTTCTTCTTTCTACTTCTCAGACTGGGAGATTTCAATTGTATTATCTTCAAGTTCACTGATTCTTTGTTCTGCCAGCTCAAATTTGCTATTGAAACCCGGAAGGTAATTTTAAATTTCTGTAACTGTGATCTTCATCTCCATCTGTTTCCTTTTCATAAATTCTGTCTCTCTATTGATATTCTCTTTGTGTTCATCTATCATTTTACTGATTTCTTTAGATCTTTCTCCATGTTTTTGCTTAGTTCTTTGTGCAAATTTAGGAACATTTTTTAAAATGTCTTTGTCTGTTATGTCCCATGTATGCTCATCTTCAACAATGATTTCTAATGTTTTAATCTTCTCCTTTGCCTGGGCCATCATGTCCTGTTTCTTTGTTTATTTTCAACCTTGGGCTGAAACCTGGACATTTTGATATTTTAATGTATCATTGCTGGAATTTAGACTCTGAGGTGTCTATTCCTTAAGCTTGTATCCAGCTAGAGTTATGACAGAGCTTTCCTTGAATGCTGTGAGCTAACAAAAAAAGAAAAAAGAAAAAAAACAAACACATTTCCCAGAGTGAAGATTGATCTGTGTGAGTGCACTCCTTCAGGGGTATTCCATACAATGAGTTTAGAGAATAGCTCCAGGCCAACAAGTAGGGGTCTTGCTGGTCCTTTCTGTGAATGTGTCTTGTCTTGGACTTGTGTGTTTGGCACTAGGATTCTACCATTTACATGGGTAAAAAAGCCCCCTCTTACCTGGACACTGCACTCTATGTCTTATAGCCAGCAGAGCAGCTACAACTTGACTACTCTCCCACTGAGTTCTCTAGGAGAGTTCTGTGAGCTGCCTTCTGCATGCAGGGCAGGTTCTGGCACAGTGTGCTTGTGACAAGAATTCTGGTTCAGTTCCTCATGTTGTCACCTGTCAGACATACATGTTTCCAGAATGTGCATAATGACTTTTCTACTCCCTCTGGAACTGGGACCATGGACTCATGTTGGGAGAATGGGCCAGCTCTGTGCCAAGTTAGTGAGGGGATGGGGGAGGGGGCAGGTAAGGTGCCATGTAATTCTACCACTTTCAAGTAGTTTTTTTTTGATTTGGCATTTGCCCTGTTTCTGCAAGGTTTTTTGTTTGTTTGTTTGTTTTTGAGGTACCCAGGCTAAGGATTGAACCCAGACCTTGTATATGGGAAGCTGGGCACTTAACCTGAGCCATATCAGCTCCCCGGAGTAGGTTTTTTTCATTTGTTTGTTTGTTGCTTCTCTTTTTGTTGTTTTTAGGAGGCACTGAGAACTGAACCTGGGACCGCCCATGTGGGAAGCAGGCACTCAACCAGTTGAGCCACATCTGCTCCCTTATCTCTGCAAGATTTTAACTATAGAGATTAGAGAAGGATTTTTCTACCGGTTCTCACTTGTTGTTCAAAGCTTCTGTGGGGGACAAGAGCCTGAAGTTTCTCACTCTACCATCTTGATTGGGACAGGCCCAGTTATTTTTCTTAATTACTGAATAAGTAATGTTTAAATGCCTTTCCTCGTTTTCAAAGTGTTGTTCAAGAATAGGTTCTACTTATCTCCCTGCCTGCAGGAGATTTCTTATGAGCTTATGGCAAGGAATATACCCCTCTCCTTTTTAAAATCAGGATAAGATTAAAAGAGTCCTTGAGAATGTTAGTGGTAGGAGACCCTGTAGCCGTTGGGCAATTTGATGTAATTATGAATTCCAAAAATACAATTGGATCATGCTTGTAAACTAATCTGTTAATCTGGGCATGATTAAGTTATGATTAGGGCGTTGACTGGTCCACGGCAGTAGGGCGTTGAGCCCCACCTCTTGGTGGGTGGGAGAATCAAATATAAAAGTCAAGGCAAAGGACAGAGGGAGCAGTTTTGAGTAGCAGTTTTGATGTTGGAGTTTTGATGTTGGAGAGAAGGCCCCAGGAGAAGAGAAGCAAGCCATTCGCCTGATAGTCTACAGCTGACCTTGTGGAGGAACCAGAGGAGCTAAGCCCAGAGAGAAACACAGCCCCGGGAAGAGAGAAACCCAAGAAGCCTGAACCCTGGCAAATGTTGGCAGCTGTCTTGCTCCAACACATGGCAATGGACTTTGGTAAGAGAAGAAACTTAACACTTTATGGCCTGGTATCTGTGGACTTCTACCCCAAATAAACACCCTTTATAAAGACCAACCCATTTTTAGTATTTCACATTAGCACCCCTTTGGCTGACTAATACAGACCCCATATCCCCTGTCACAATGTGTCCATGCAACCACTTCTGCCCTCTTCATTATTTACTTAATCCTTCCCATGTAAGTAGGGGTGATACTCCTGGATGGTGGGTATAAGGTGAGAAAATGACATTCCTTGATCTAGCCTAAACTCTGCAATCCCGGCTCTCATGACTCAGCAAAGAGAGACAGTCAGTGACTGATGGCCTATACTGGCTCATGAGAGTCTACACTGTGGACTGAGCATTCTCATGGGTGGGTCCTTATTCTGCCATGAGGGCTAAGGTGTGTGCTCTAACTCAACCTCATCAATTATAAAGCTCCTATTTTGATCCCCAGGTCTGTCTTCTTCTCAAACGACTCTGAACCAGTGGGGTAAATGATGTAACTGGCCCCTGATAATCACAATACACAGTTTTTCTCAACACAATAGTTACCGAGTGTTTTCCTTGCTCCCTCCTTCCATTCATTCTATAAATATTTACCAAGCACTTACTAATTGCCAGGTATTGAGGCGTTAGAGCTTTGGAAGTTTACATGCTTGACCTCAGAAGATTAAAATATACTAACGTGGGAAAAGAGGGGAGGAAATACCTACATTCAGTTTCTTCAGAGCATCCTCCTTTATCTGTGTCACATCTTTTACTCCGCTTTTGAGTAAAAATAGAAAATTTTACTCAACCTTTCATCTCTTTAATACTTAGTCTGTGCTACTTCACAAAATTAGAAATTGTAAATCTTCACAATTAGAAATTGTAAATTTTCCAAATAAAATATATTTTAAAAAATTTTTTCAACTACATTTTAAACTTGAAAAGTTAACTTGGAGGCCATTTACATTTTTGATACGATATTTCTCACCTTCAAATTTTTTTCTACTTTATAAGCCCTCTAAAATGAGAAGGATGATAAGTCAATGTGTCTGAAAGCCCTTGATGTTGATAAACATTCAACAGCATTTTTTTGCCCATCAGGTAGAGAATGTTTGGGTGGGAGTTAAGATAGGTGAAGACTCTGTGGAAGCTCAAAAATGTAAGAGAGCACAGGTCATTTATAGCAAAAAAAGAAAGAAGTTGTGACCTCCGCTTTTTATCCGTCAGCCCAGGACAGGACAAGTGTGCTCTCTTCCTGGAGCTACCAATCAATTTCTTACAAGCCATTAAAAGATGATCTTTATATATTATATTGCAGAAATAAAACAAAGAAAGAGACCATTTGTAAGAAGAGATTCAGTGTTCTTTGGATTCAGAGAGTTTCCATGTCTCTTGTGGATTTTTAAATGAATACTTACCAGGTGTGTGTGTGTTACCTGAATACAGATATACATAAAGCTCTTTATATCCAATAGAAGCCATTTTATGGGCGATTTTATAGAGCAGGTGGTCAACATCACAGCATTTATTTGGCTCTGCTTTAATTTTTTCTAAGCTATGCTACATTCCTGGGTCAAGATCTTTGCCATATCCAGCAGGAACTCTCTGTACATGCTCTTCCCACGACTGCAATCTGGCTCTTGCATCATTTATCAGCTCTTTTGTCCACTGCACAGTAAGCGCTTCCCTCGTCACTTTCACTTGTCCCTTCTTCCCGTCCTCTACTCATGGTGTCTTCTTATCCCATTACCCTGCTCTATTCTTCAGAGAACTTCAACATCCCTCAAGATAATATATATTTACTGATTGATTTGTTTGTTGTCTTTCGCCACCACTATTGCATAAACTCCCTAAGAGTTGTCCTGCTCACCACTAGTTTCCCAGGGTGTGGGCTAGTGCCTGGCACAGAGTAGGCTCCCACAACGCTTCATTGAAGGATTGAATGTTAGGTGATTGGCAATTAGAACAAATTAGACCAGCTAACCACCAACCCCCTTCCAATACCTCACTGGATATCTTTAAATCAGACCTGGCATTTTACAAAAAAAAAAAAAGGAGGGAAAGATAAAGCTTCCCCCAGCTTTAAAAAACCTAAGGTAATGAGCGCTGATAGGAAACCTCTGGTAGTCTGTGTATGTCACTGCTCACCACCATCCTTACCAAAATAACAAATCCTAGCCTAAATGATAAGACCTTCACTGTGTGTAAACCATGGATTCCTTCGGCCGCGGCCAAAATCAGCTCTCCTCTCCAGGGGTGAGTTTGCAGTTGACAGTGAAGGGATTCTCCATAAAAGTTGGAGTTATCCCAGATAGCTGTATCATAAAGAACTTCTTCTTGTCCAGTTATTATTGGGAAACCAGTCTTCAGTTATGTCCCTCCCCCATGCCAATCCAGACCCAAGCCATTAATTGGGAGTAACATGAACTGACCCCCCGGGGACCCTCATAAATAGTTGTATGTTATTTCATGGTCTGTTTGGCATATAAAAAGTGTGTAGCCTGAGAATTTTGTGTCCCAGAAAGGACAGAAAGCATGATTAGATTTAGCCAGCCTCCATGCTTTCTGGTCAGAAATGTCTGTTTCAGTTCTGTAGTACTGAATCATCTTTTAGGATAATACTGCTCACATTTGTTTTACTTCTGGCTTTATGACATTGTACTTATTCCAGATTTGTTCCTAGATAGACAGGAAGCTCACTGACCACTTAGGAAGTATAATTCCACACTTCTGACTGGTCAAATCTATGAAGAAAATATATATGCCTCATCCTTACTTATGCACAATCTTTCCAGAACATTAATATTCTCAAAGAGGCATGTATGTGTGTGTATGTGTATGTGTGTGTCCATCCTGGAGGAACTGTGGCATTTTATCTATTTTCAAATACTATACAATAATTGGAACAGCAGGGCACATTGTTAAGAAGTTGATGTTTCATGAAAAATATTATAGTTAGAAGGAATTGAATACATAAGCTACATTGTCTTTTTTCTGCCTTTATCAATAAAGATTTTATAGGAATTGGAATATTGATTCCTGAAGAAAACTGGGAACACTTAGCTTCTCATGATTTTTAATTGTGGAGACGATAATGATGTCTTGATGAACAGAATGAAGTTAAATCAGATGGGAGGTAAACCACTGGTATAAAAATATAGACCAGATCTCTAAGACAGTAGATATTAGAAAAAGGAGTAAATTGGAAACAAATTTTGGAAACTCAATTAGGAAATAATTTTGATGTCCTCTGAGTGGTAAAGGGTGAAAAATGTAGCAGAGAAATGAGACAATTAACATCTAAGGGCCATATTCTGATGAATTTAACTAAAACAATAAAGGATTAAAAATCTGTTTAAGATTGTCTTAAAATTAGTGAGTAGGAAGGAAGTTTGATTGCAAATGCTTCTCAGTTGTGTACGTATGCAGGGAAAAATACCTAGTGAGTGCAAAGCATGAGTTTGGGCAGCCAAATGAAAGAAAAAGACCATTTTGACAGCAGTCCAAACCAATAGCTACAAAATGTTCATCTAAATGGCTTCTAGGTATTTTTCAATGTTTGTGTGCAATATGTGTGACTGAATCTTGTTTTGAAAGAGGGAAAAATATAGCCAGGAAGACATTGCTGCTCAAAGTCCCTCTTATTAGTAAGATATTGAAGTCCACAAGATGATTGCTAGCTTGCAATGCATTCTCCACTACGAGTGGGCTGACTTAAGGATTCATTATATTCCTATACCAAGAGATTTCAAATATGTTTTCCCTGAAAAATCCAGTGTGGCCATTGAGTCCTAAGAAGTTGAAACCTGTGTCTAATGCTGTAAAATACCTGCATGGTAATGGTTCTGCCAAAGGCATGCTAATTAACCCCATGAAGACTCTAGGATTCACTTGAAGCTCTCTGTTTCCCTTTAAATAAGAATCTCATTTATGAGAAAAAATGCAGAGCATCCACCCTTTGAAAATCTTCCCAGCTTGCATTTGTAACCTAGGAATGGGTTGGTAGAATTATTTTTTTCCTGTTTGCAGTCTATGCTATAAAAGCTACCTTTTTATTTTGATAATTTCCCCTTAAATTTTCAAAATGCTTTTAAGGTTTTGAGAGACGACACACCTATTAACAAAGTGTACCGTCTCTAATCAGAGAGAAGCAATCTGCTTTCTCCTACTGCAATTCTTCTCCTACTGCAGGTGCTCCAGAAATCCTCTTGCCCATATACTTTGACCCCAACCTACTCCACATCTATAGGACGCAAGCTAGACATAGTGAAGAGATGAGCATACCTTGTTCTTTGCTGGGGAGCTCTTCTTTTTTCCTAAAATTTGCCGAAATGGTGGTAAGAGGAGTTCTATTCTGATCTCAACTCTATAGCTTGTTGGCCAAGTGATCCCAGGTAAATTATTTTTTCTCTCCAAAATGAATGCTATCCTCTCTAAAATTTGAATAACATTGTCCCACCTGTCTGAATTATAGCAAGAAAAAATGAAATAATGTAGGTAAAATTGCTCTGAAATATGAAAATGTTATAATAATAATGATCATAACATGGCTCATTGAAAAATTCTTGATCTTGTCATGAGGGCAAGCCTGTCTTTCTTTGAGCACAGCTAATGACATCATGGGTTGAAATTCAGAGGCTTCAGTAACCATTCTGCATGAATGCAACCTTTTTGTTACACCATTACAGGTATATTTCATTTTATTGCACGTTGCTTTATTGTGCTTCACAGATATTATATTTTGTACAAATTGCAGGTTAAGCTACCCTGCGTTAAGCAAGTCTATCGGCGCCATTTTTTCCAAAAGCCTGTGCTCACTTCGTGTCTCTGTGTCATATTTACTTATGGTACATTGCTTTTTTAAGACATAATACTATTGCACTCTTAGTAGACTACATTAAGTGTAAACATAACTTTTATATGCACTGGGAAACCAAAAAATTCGTGTGACTCACCTTATTTTTATTTATTTTTATTTTGATATCCGCTTTATTGCAGTGGTCTGGAACCGAACCTGCAATAACTCCAAGGTATGCCTGTAAGATGGATGTCATACTGGGTGGCCTAAATTAAGCAGGTTCATTGGTAGGAGTTCTGAGAAAAAGTTTCCTAAAAACGTCAGACCTTTTTGTGGATGAGATGAAGAAAGTTTAAGCTCTGTGTATCCTAGGGGTATCTAAGCTTTTCTTTAAAAAAAAAAAAAAAGGTTTAAAATTAGAAATCCAACCCTTTTCCTTACTATAAATGTTTAATTTATAATGATGGTGTTGCAGTTGGGCAGTTTGATGTAATTATGAATTCCAAAAATATATTGGATTATGCTTGTAAACTGATCTGTTAATCTGGGCATGATTAAGTTATGATTAGGGCGTTGACTGGGCCACGTCAGTAGGGCATTCAGCCCCACCCCTTGTGGGTGGGGAATCGAATATAAAAGGCATGGCAAAGTATAGAGTTGAAGCGGTTTTTTGTTGTTGTTGTTTTTTTTTAAAGATTTATTTATTTATTTATTTATTTATCTCCCCCTTGCTGCTTGTGTTTTCTGTGTCCATTTGCTGTGTTTCTTCTGTGTCTGCTTATCTCCCCGTTGCTGTGAGGTCTTGCTGCATCAGCCCACTGCGCTGTGTGGGCCGGCCTGCCCTCACAAGGAGGCCCCGGGAAGCGAACCCAGGGCCTCCCATATGGTAAACGGGAGCCCTATCGATTGAGCCACACCTGCTTCCTTGAAGCGGTTTTTGAGAAGCAGTTTTGATGTTGGAGAAAAGGTCCCAGAAGAAGAGAAGTGAGCCGTTCACCTGATAGTCTACAGCTGACCTTGTGGAGGAACCAGAAGAGCTAAGCCCGGAGGGAAACGCAGCCCCGGGAAGAGAGGAACACAAGAAGCCTGAACCCTGGCAAATGTCGGCAGC
>JAQZBX010005329.1:0-47191 GCA_029593785.1 Cabassous unicinctus
ATAATAATAATAATTTCATCATATTAGTACAAGAATGAATAAACAAACAGGTTAAGGGAATAGAATATATAATCCAGAAGTAGAGATATTTATAAATATATAAATGTTAGTAAATGGCATGTGGGGAATTAAACACTGGTAGAAGTAGGACAGACAATTCACTAAATGGTATTGATACAGTTTTCCATATAGAGGGGAAAAAAGTCACTCTAATACACAGCTAAAACTCTTAGAGAGATTAGAAATAAGATATTGGTAACAAAATCATAATGCTTAAAGAAAGAGAGTATCTTTCTTTAAAAAATGAAGGGATTCCTAAACAAAACATTCACACACAAACATTCCACATACAAGCACACAAAAAGAAAGATTTATAAATGGATCAACAACAAAACCTTCTGAATGAAAATGAAATCATAAAAAATTATAAGAAAGCAAATTAAAATTTAAAATATTTGCAATACAAATATAAAAGGATTCCATTTAAAACTCAAGTATATCTTAAAATCAGTAAGAAAATACAAAAGAATAGAAAAATGTTCATTGTACAGAAGAGAAAATATTAGCTGCCAATAGCTATTTGTATAGAAACTCAATAATCTGTTACTCAGAAAAAGAGCAAATTAAGTAAATACAGGACTATGGTTTTGACCCATCAGACTGAAAAAATTCAAAAATATTAAAATATCAAATGGAAGCAAAGAGAAAGATAGAGGTCTTTGAATATTTGTCAGTTCTTTGTAAATTTGGATTGGACTATACTTCAGGACCCAGTAATTCTACTCCTAGGGATAAACTATAGGAAATGCCTCAAGCATGTCTTTACACCAGGACAAAAACAAATAATACCCATCATTAACAGGGTAATGTAAATTTAAAATGTACTTACTTAAGGTAGGCCACAACACAGCAAAATTATAATGCTGAAGGGAAAAACACTTTGCATGTTAATGAATAGGCAATGATTTTGTTTATGTAAGTTTTTACAAAAAGCACATAAATCACATCCTACTTTTTTTTCCCATGGATCCATGTGTGCATATGGAAAAATTAAAAGTCGAATGTAAAGTACAATTTCCACTCATAATTAAGATCGTCTCTTTATGAGTAGAGAGAAGAATGGATACTTCTATTTTTTCTTCAGTGTTTGTATTTCAGTGATTTATTTTATTACTAATAAAAGGGATGGCTAAAGTAGAATTATGTTTTGTTCATCTTCATATGGTCTACATTAGCCCAGTTCCTGGTAATTACAGGAGTACCTTGTTTTATTGCACTTTGCTTTATTGTACCTCATAGATACTGTGTTTTTACAAATTGAAGATTTGTGGCAACCAAAAGGGGAAATATTAAAAGCAAATGAGTTTTTATGGCTAAGAGTTTTCAGAGGGAATCAGGACGTCATTCCAGAGGTTACGCTTATGCACGTCTCAGGAGGATCTCACTGTCGGCCACAGTAAGCAGTGCCTGAAGCAGGGGTGCTCCTGGAGGCTCTAGAGACATCTAGACATTATAGGCAGGGCAGACAACCCCAGGAAATCGGCACTCTGTCAGTGGGCCTTACCTAGGAATATATGATAACCTGTCTCCCCCAGTGTATCAGAGGTAGCTCATTTCTAATTTTCCTACACATGGTTTTTTGGGCCCATTTATTTGAACCTATAATTAGCACTATATCCATTAAATATGTGCCCCAGAGACTTATATCTTCTGGCTGTTCATATGCCGGTTGGGCCCTGAATCTCAGCAGAGTTACAGCTAATACCTACTCTCCAGTTCATCAGACTCACTCAGGACAACTAACAAAAGGATGATGATGGACAACGCCTATCCCAAGAAGCACAGAGTATCTGCAACTGCAAGCAAGGCAGTTTCATCCTTCTGCTCCCTGGGATCTGAGCTCCCTCTCAATCGGTAGCAGAGTGGGCATCACCATCCCCAAATCCTCACGATAGAGGAATGAACAAACGTTGGGGGCGGGGGGGTAGGAATGCAACTATGGACCAAAGCAGACTTACTATTTTTCTAGTAATGGAAGAACTTGTAGCATTGCTATAAAGACAGTGGTCACCAGAGGTTTTGAAGGTAGGGAGAGGGAAGAATAGGTGTAATATGGGGCATTTTTGACACATTGGAATTGTTCTGCATGATATTGCAATGACAGATACAAACCATCAAACCTTTTGTCAAAACCTATAAAACTGTTCAGTGCAAAGTGTAAAACATAAACTATAGACCATGCTTAGTAGCAATGGTTCAATATGTGTTCCTCAATTGTAACAAATGAACCACACTAATGAAAGATGTTGTTAATAGCGGAAAGTATGGGAGGGGTAGGAGATAGGGTGTATGGGAATCTCCTATATCTTCCATGTAACATTTATGTAATATAAAGCGCCTTTAAAAATAAAGGAAAAAAAAAAAAGGCAGTGCATCGAGCAAGTCTATTGGCACCGTTTTAGTACAGAAGGCTCGGATGATGGTTAGTATTTTTAGCAATAAAGTATTTTTAATTAAGGTATGTACTTTTTTTTAAGATAAAATAATATTGTACACTTAATAGAATATAGTGTAGTGTACATTTAACTTTTATATGCACTGGGAAACCAAAAATTTCATATGATTCACTTTATTGAGATATTCTTTTTATTGTAGTGGTCTAGAATTAAACCCAAAATGTTCCTGAAGTATGCCTGTATTAATAATTTTAAAATGATATTTTAAAAATAAATGAACCAAAAGTAAATTGAATGGACCAATCCCATCTGGGAATCAAACTTTAGATAAATTTTGATAAAGAATCTATGCTTAGTAAAAAGCACCTATTTTTCCTTCCCTCTCTAATATGTACTCAATTTGAAAAAGATTGTTTAACTAAGAAGCTACCAAATGTCAGTCAATATGTTAAGTACTTTACTTGTATTATCACATTAAAGTTTTTAACAATCCTATGAGTTAAGTATGTTAATACATTGTCTCAATTTTGATGAAGAAATTAAGGATTGGTAGGTTAAAAGTCACTCATTTTAAGAAGCTATGATGGAGCATAGCTAAGATTCAAATTGCTGCAGTCTGACTTCAGAACCCATGGGTTGAAGGAAATAACATTAAAACGATCAATTTTGGATAGTGGGAACATAAGTATTTTACAGCCTTCTCTTTATTTTTCTCTACTTTTCCCCAAATTTTCAAACAAAATTGGATCTAGAACCTCTATGAGACTATAACTGATTTTGGCTGAGAAAGAAAGATGGGGACAGGTTGAGAGATACTAATTCAACTAAAATGTCCTGCAAAGCCTGTATAGATTACCCATGTCTACAACAAAACCTATGACCAACAGAAGGTAGAGTGTGCAAATGTAAGACAAAGAAAACTGATACCAAATGGTCCAAGCCCTAGGTGAGGAAACTATGGGAAGTCAATTGTAACAGTTGGCCAATTTGGTGTAATTATGAATTCCAAAAATATAATTGGATCATGCTGGTAAACTGATCTGTTAATCTGGGCATGATTAGGTTATGATTAGGGCGTTGACTGGGCCACATCAGTAGGGCATTGAGCCCCACCCCTTGGTGGGTGGGGAATCGAATATAAAAGGCAAGGCAAAGAACAGAGTTAAAGCAGTCTTTTGAGAAGCAGCTTTGATGTTGGAAAGAAGGCCCCAGGAGAAGAGAAGCGAACCGTTTGCTTGATCGCCTACAGCTGACCTTGTGGAGGAAACAGGAGCTAAGCCTGGAGAGAAATGTAGCCCCGGGAAGAGAGGAACCCAAGAAGCCTGAACCCTGGGCAAATGTCAGCAGCTGTCTTGCTCCAACACGTGACAATAGACTTTGGTGAGGGAAGAAACTTATGCTTTATGGCCTGATAACTGTGGACTTCTACCCCAAATAAATATCCTTTGTAAAGACCAACCCATTTTTGGTATTTCACATTAGCACCCCTTTGGCTGACTAATACAGCAATCAAAAATAATTCCAAAAAGAGTCTAGTATTGTGGTTGCTGCTTTGTATAGAGGTTACTGCAATAAAGGAATTGAATTCATTAAAACTAAAAAAAACCCAAAAAAACAAAAAACAGTTACTGACACAGAATCTTAGTGTTTTAAATCTTAAGGCACTGAATTAAGCATTGGGCCCATATAAACAGATACTGGTATCCTGATATAGTCTAAATGGGAAAAAAGATAACGATTTACTACAAGACAATGTGATAAGTATTATAATAAATGTACACAGCACAGTGGAGAGAACATATTCTACTGGAGTTTCAAGATGGGGGAGTGTTTGTTGAAAATGAACAATGTAAGCTTTCAGAGAGGAGTTAAATTTGAGTTGAGCCTTGAATAGAAGATTCACATGCTATTAAAGTGCAGACAGACATTGCAGGAAGTGAGCCAAGCATGAGAAAAGACATAAAGGTCTAAAAGAACACGTCATGTCCAAGAACTAAGGAAAATCAGTCTGCATAGCTCCATCACATGATGATGTTGGAGAGTGGTATAGAGGTGATTATCCTACAGCAGACTTTCCAAACTTTCTTGGTCTACAGTATCCTTAGTGTCGCAGTAATTTTTCACAGTGCTCCTAGGCGAAAGGAAATCCTTCATAGCTCAGTTTATTAAGTAATTATAATATTATTATAATATAATTATATTATTATAATAATATTTGGTCTTAATACATTTCTTAATCCTAACAATTTAATGCCTGATGGGTACCAGCATATGCTGGTATAAATGTATTTATCCATTTAAAAAGTTGTGAAGCATCAAATATCAAATTGAGAATTGTATTCTTACCAACACACTTAGGAAGCTGGGTCCACATTCCACTAATACAGGTAATCCTTTTATTTCCAATCATTGTGTATGCACTTGTGCACTCCAACTCCAGTGAATCTCCATGGCGATAGGGAGAAGCAGAGGGCAGGACATAGCCGTGGTTGAGTTTAGGTATATCTCCACAAGTTTTCACCTCTTCTAGGTAAATTTAATAAAAAAATATGTTTAAAATATTTTAAACATATTTACATATGTATTTATAGATAAGTAGAAAGTAAAAGTGACTGTTCATGTTTGAATATGAATATGGCGTTACCAACACAAGTGGGCAAAGTTGTCCATTCTCCATCCATACATTGTATTTTATTAGGTCCCTTCATTAGAAAACTGGGATTACAATCATATTCCACCACTTCACCGTGTCCATATTCTTCTTTCCTTATCAACTTAACTTTCCCATTGGGGAGTTGAGGAGGTGGACCACACGATTGTACTTGCCCTATTACAGAGAAACTGTGTAAATATCTGTTAAATGATCTTAAAATTATAAAACTAACAAAATGTGGAGTTACCAGTTTGATACACCTAGAATTAAATTACATTTATACTACACTCCTGTTTTTTCAGTGTTATTTTTACAGTGTACAGAGCATATTGACTTTATTCTTTTCCGTAAATATTAACTTTTTATTATGGACAATTTTAAACTAACAAAAGGAAGGAGAATGCGTAATGTATATTGCTATACTAATTACCTAAATATAATTTGTTAACATTTTGCCTTTTACTTAATTTTTTGTGAAGCAATTTAGAGTAAATGACAAATATGGCGAGATTTCACTCTTAAAGTTTTCAGAATGCCTTTCTAATAAATAAAGGCAATTTCTTAGTATAATCTTACAACCTTTATATGTTAAAATATCCTGATTGCCCCTCTCCAAATATTTTCTAGGTTGTTTATTACAACCAGGATATTAGTTGCACTTTCGAAGATTTTAAAGCATTTTCAATAATCTTGATATTATATAAATGTTACGTTAACTAAATGTTAAGTTACCAAATATTATAATATACAAAATATAATTATAGTTTTTACTAATGTCTAGAGATACCTAAAATCATTTGTTCAAAAAATTTGAAAATATGGTGTCATATCTGAAGCAAGTAAAAAATCATTGTTTTATATTAAATAATATATATGTGACGGCTATTGATTATTTAATAAAACTTGATAATGTCCATTCAGTATTTTTAAAAAGTCTATCCTTTTTATTCATATTGGTCAGGAGACAAAACTAAATTTTCTCAATCCAAGCTACTATATTTGATCTATAAAATCCCATTACATATTTCAAAACACAGAGGCAGAATTACTTTTTGATTTAGGAAACTTGAATGATCTATGCAAATCAATTACTAAAGACCATATATCCCTTCTCACTCTCAGTTAAAATACAATCTTTGCCATTTTGGGGGCCTATATCAGATTATATATGTAATATAAGCTGCAACAAAAAATGTAGACATTAATAAAAAATCTAATTCTTGTTTCATTAACTACAAAATAAATACTGACCTTTACACATTGGAAAATTAGGTGACCATCCAAACTGGTAGCACTGAATTGAATCTGGTCCAACTCTTATAAGTCTTTTACTGCAGGAAAACTTCAACACATCTCCAACTTTGTATTTTTCTTGTCTTGGATATACAATTATGTTTTCTTCTAAAAGTGGAACAAGACATTCTATTTCTAAAAATGAAATTAAAGTAAATGAACATATGTGAATATGAAATTTTCATTACAAAAATAAATTTAATATATGCTATATAAAAATAAAATTCAGGTGCTGCATATAGAGAGAGACATAAAATATATTTTTACTTAAAAGAATTGGAAATTTATTATTTACTCCCAATAAATTTATGCAAGGTAAAATTTTATAAAATAATCTCTTCAGGATTTTAATAGATATGTCCTGAGATGTTATGTGTAAAGAAAAATTATTTAATTTGGATTGGCTTTTATTAATTATTTGTTTACAGAATAGAATATGAAAGTTTGCCATGCACAACACATGAAAATCATTCTTCAAATAAAAAAATAAAAATGCAACATATTTAATTATATTTTTCATAAAAATGATAGTAATGTTTAAAAAGTGGATTACCTAGAACACCTGAACAAGATATAGCTAACAAATTTTAAGTGGGAGGGAACACTAAAAAGCAAATAGTTTCTCATTTTATGAAATAAGGAAACAAATAAAATATTTCAAATTAAATAATCTCAGAATTTTTACTTAAACTAGCTAGCCCTATGTATTGTTATCAGTTTAATGGTTTAATATCAGTTTATTTGAACAGATCCCACTGCATTGTGACTCACTCAGCTTCTATAAAAATTGTACCTCTATATCCCTGTTTCTTATTCCAACATTTTGCATGACAATTCTTTTTTGGTTATGTAAAGTTTTCTCATTCAATTGTCAAAAAATGCAATTGAAAATGATTGATCTTGGCTGATGCAGAGTTTTTCAACTGCTTTATTCATATATAGTTATTACATGGTGGTGTATATAGAATAATGGCCCCCAAAGATGTCTACATCCTCATTCCTGAAATCTGTGAATAAATTACCTTAGATCGCAAAACAGACTTGTAGATGTGATTCAGTTAAGGACCTTTAGCTGGAGACATTATATTGAATTATCTGGGAGAACCCAATGTAATTACAAAGGTCCTGACAATATAAAAATGGTTCTAATTCAAGGGCATCAGAATCAGAGTACAAGATAGGACAACAGAAGCAGAAGGCAGAGTGATTTGAGTAAGGGGCCACGATTCTCAAGAAAAAAATGTTGATGGCTTCTAGAATCTGGAAAAGGCAAGGGCACTGATTCTTTCTTAGAACCTCCAGAAGGAACACAGCCCTAAGATGCCTTGAATTTAGGACATCTGACTTCCAGAACTGTAAAATAATAACTCTGTGTTGTTTTAAGCAAATAACTTTATGGTAATATGGCCATAGGAAATTAATGCGTATGAAATAAAATGTGCAGCTATTGTTAAGGAAGGGTATGATTTGGTATGACCTGAAGGCATTCTGAGTGGATTTGAAAACCAAGAGCTTGATTATACAGTTTATAGTACATTGAGAGGATAAAGTACCAAAATATCTAAAGTTGCTGAAGGAGCTGTAACAAACCATAATTTTTAGTAATGTATGCCTAGTTTTGAATTAACTGGCAGTTAGAGTTTGAGATACCTTGAAAACAGTTTTCATTTTAGTCATAAATATGGTGTGTGTGACAAATAAGCAACCTTATTTTGAAAGTAAGTGCTTTTCAAATATATGTTTTTATATTGATATTTAACTTTGGTTCTTTAAAGCTATCTGAAACATCTTGAAATTTTCAATTCTTATTCCATAGGAGACATCTCTTCATAGAGCACACTCAAAAAGAAATACATTCAGAATTATTTTATCTTCCAGTAGAAAAAATACTTACCATAGCATATAGGCAAATGGGACCAGCCACCTTTACCACATACTATGGATCCTGTGGTGTTTCCATCTCTGCTTTCATATCCATCATTGCATTCATACTCCAATTTGTCATTGAGCTTAAACCATCTGGCATTACCTTTCTTTCTGGCATTAACAAATTCTGGCATAGCACAAGACTCTAAGGCAGATTTAAAAAAAACCGAGATTTTATTTCTAATTTTACCCCAAGTACACAGCAAGCAGACAAAAACCTCTAACAATTATTATGTACTAGCAAATGAAATACCTTCTAGAAAACATCATATTAATAAGTTAATAAGTATTTTATGTACATTTCAGCATACATCAACTCCTGCATAAATTACAAGTATGTGTTTTATATATAAACATATATTTATATAATTACATAGTTATAAATATCTGTCTAGCATACAATATATACTAATAGTATTAAAATAAATACTAGTGCGGATATAGATATGTGTGTGTATATATATTTAAATACATATATGTAAATACATACATACATATATATTTGTATTCTGACAGGAAACCCAAGGTGTCTAGATCAGAGAACAGACAATTTATTATTCACAAGGTGTTTTAGTTTGCCATGGGGCTGCTGATACCAAGTACCAGAAATGCATTGACTTTTTTTTTTTTTTTAACAAATCAATATTATTGATGCATATTAAAAAAGCATAAATCCATCCAAAGTAGACAATAACTGGTATTCAGTATACTCACATAGTTGTGCATTCTTCACTCCATTCATTTTTAGAGCATTTTCATTATTCCAAAGAAATAATAATAATAAACAAAAACCACAAAAACAAACAGAACTCAGCACCTCTCAATCTAAGCTTCCTCTACCATACATAGCTGCTGTTCTGTTTCCTTCTTTCTAGTATATTTGTATTTATATGGCATAAAAAACAATCTTATATATGCAATATCACCCATATTCATAATTTACATGAGGTTTCACTCTGTTATACAGTCCCATGTTACATTTTTAGCTTTCCTTCTAGTAATATACATGACCTTAGACTTACTCTTTCAATCAAGGTCATACCCATATAATAGTTCTGCTAGTTACATGCACTCTGTTGTGCTTTCACCATTTCCATTCATTTCCAAACAAACTTTTTACCAATTCTGCCCAGACTAACCCTCAGCTTTCCATTCTCTACCCTCATTCTATTTTCTGTTGACTTATATTCTAATTATTAACACCATGAGTTTACACACTATATCTGGTTCATAATAGTGCAATCATACGGTATCTGTCCTTTTGTATCTGGCTTACTTCATTCAACATAATGTCTTTCAGGTTCATCCATGTTGTCATATGCTTCATGACTTCATTTCTTCTTACCGCTGCATAATAATAAATAATTGTGCACAAATAGCCAGAAATAGCAGCTCTGCACAGCAGTGGAAACAGAGAGATTGAGAGAGGAGGAATTTCCTTGTTTTTTGTCTGTCTGTTTTTTGTTTATTATTCTTATTATTGAAATAATGAAAATGCTTTAAAAATGATTGAAGTGATAAACACAATAACTATGTGATTATACCAAATACTGTTGATTGTACACTTTGGATAAATGGTATGCTTTTTAATATGTATCAATAAAATTTATTTGTTTAAAAAAAAATAGAGAGGGTTGGGGGGAAAATACACCAAATGTAAGATAGGGACTATAGTTAGTAGTAAGATTTTGATGATGCTCTTACATAGTTTGTAACAAACGTATCACAACAATGCAAGGTGTTGATGGAAAGGTGATATATGGGACCCCTAAGCATGTTTATTTTGTAAGTTCACAACTTTTACTATACATTTATTGTTTATGTATGTTCATGTATGAATAATATACATCAATAAAAATATATTAACAAAAAAGTTTATACCAAATGGCCCCGAAAAAGGTCAGAGAAACCAGAGGACACAGATGTACTGAAATATTCAAGTCTTGCAGAACCAAAATGAATGGGGTGCTGAAGTGCAGTGATGCACATAGTACTACTAGTCAAGACAGCTCCAGTTGCTTCAGCTTGTTTTACAGGAAAACACTCTTCTTTCAGTCTATGAAATGAGCAGTGAGTGGCTGTAATTTATTATAGAAGTTTGTACTTTATGCAGTTATTCACAGGTTTTATGCTATCATAACTGAAATGTGAATCGTGCTGTTGGGAGACTGGTGTTATTTAATTGATGCCTTCTCTGATGTGGGAGCCTACTCTGTAGCAGCCTCTTTCAAGTATTCGGTCAACCTTGGATGTGAAATCACCACCTGTTTGCTATGACTTAGATATTTAAATTTCTTAGTGCTTTATAGACTGTGTATTTTTTTTTTTAAATCTATAAAGCAATTCTTTCTTTAAAAAATTTTGGAAAACTGTAAATGCTGGAGAGGATGTGGAGAGATAGGAATGCTTATTCACTGTTGGTAGGAATGTAGAATGGTACAGCCACTGTGGAGGACTGTTTGGCAATTCCTACAGAATTTGAATAGAATCTTGCCGCGTGACCTGGCAATATCATTACTAGTTATATATACACAGAAGAACTGAGAGCAGTGACATGAACAGACATCTGCACACTGTTCATAGCAGTGTTATTCACGGTTGACAAAAGTTGGAAACAACCCAGGTGTCCATCAACTGATGAATGGATAAGCAGATTGTAGCTTATACACACTATGGAATATTATGCCGTGTTTGCTTTTATAATGGGGAATTTACTTGGGTAAAAGCTTATAGTTCCAAGACTGTGAAATGTCCAAATCAAGGCACCATCAGAGGTGCTTTCTCACCAAAGTCAGCTACTGTTGATCCTGTTTTCCAGCCACGTGGCAAAGCAAGATGGTCGCCGATCACTAACGAAGTCTCTGCTTTCCCCTGCAAGTTCACCATCTACTGGGATGCAGCTCCTGGAGCTCAGCTGTGAGCAACAAGGCATAGGCTTGTCTCTTTCCGGGACCCTTCTATCAGTCTGGCTGCATCGCTTTCTTTTCGAGTTCACCTGTGCATTATCAGGCATATGGCTCCTCTCTCCCTGGGCCTCAGCCGCTTGGGCTTCTGTTTTCCTGCAGTCCTCTCTCTCACATGGCAGGATCAATATAATATGGTGGCTCCCTTTTCCTCTCACATGGCTGCATGAAATATAGCAGAACTCTCTTTTCCAGTGTGTGTCTACATTTATATCAGAACCAGCAAAGGGCAGAGACTCAACCTGAGTCACACCTCACTGACATAGTCCAACTGAAAGGCTTTCATACCCGTGGGAATGGATTAGTTCACAAACATAATCTTTCTCTTTGAGATTCATAAAAGAATTTCAAACTGCCACATAGAGCTTCTTAGTTCCAGTTTCCTGAGCCCTAATCCTTAATCCATCAGATGCAGTGAGAATTGGATGTCATTCTGCTCATGTAGTGGCTTTGCACCACAGGAAAAGAAACCCAAAATAACGAGACTTGGAGCTTGTATAGGTGGCTGGCACATTGGCCTAGAGACCTTTACCCTGAAATCTGCTCTGGGAAGGAGAGATGATGGTCTCTTGGATTTTACTACTCTGGAATATGAACACATGGCTCCAGGGAGATCAAACTCTAAATCTTATGGGAGCTATACACTGCCTTCCAAAGCATGTTTGCTATTTAATCATTATTTAGCCAGATTTGCATGCTCTTTGTTCAGAAAGCCTGGACTGTGCAGAAGTGTGAAAGTATTCATGGAGAATTCTCTCCCAACTATGTATTTTTAAAAATGTATTGAAGCATAAAATACATGGAGAAGAGTTTACAAATCATAGGTGTATAGTTAAATAAATTATCACAAAATAAGCACACCTATATAATCAGCAACCAGTAAAATAATACAATATTAACTCTTTTCTCAAAGCCTTGTGTGACCCATGTAATCACTACCTCTATCGCCTGACTTCGAACACAATGGAATAATTTTGCCTATTTAAAAATTTATGTAAGTTGCTTTTTAATCTCATTTTTATATTTTGAGAGTCATCCATGTTTTTGTGATTAGTGATAGCCTATCACATTATTTTATTTACAAAATATACCGATTTTTATTTAAATTAACTACACATTTTTAAATGATCTAAAAGGACCAGCTAATGGTAAAATTACTCAAAAATGAAAAATTATATTTCCTTGCTCATTACATTTCTTTGCTCTTATATCAAATTCACTGAAAAATTTCACAAACAACATATTTTACTGTGCTATTTTTACTTCTAGTAAGTAAAAAAATGAAAAGACAACAACAGAAAAATACGTTTTTTCAGACCCTGGAATAACATTTTGCATGTTTAAGAATTATGTTATATATATGTCCCAGAGACTTAAATCTTCAGTCTGTTCATGTGCTGGTTGAGCCTTGAATCTCAGCAGTTGCAGCCAATACCTACTCTCTAGTCCATCAGACTCACCCTGGACAACTAACAAAATGAAGATGATGGGCAACCCCTATCCCCCAAAATGAAAAATATCTACAACTGTAAGCAAAACAGTTCCTTCCATCTGCCCCATAAGATCTAACTTTGTTTCTTGACCCTTCCCTTAATTTCCTCATATTAATTTTGCTATTAGTTAATTATTCCTTGTGTTAGTCTAAGATTTTCTAAACCAGGGTCCTCTTCCCCACCCGTCTCTGATAGATGCAAGAATTGCAGGAATTTCCAGGCTAGTTCCTTCTCTGCAACATCAGATTATGGACTGAAAAGTCTCTCCTGAACATTGCACTATACATGTAGTTTATCACCTAAGCTTATGGCTTTTATTCAAAAGAACAGGAAATCAAATGCAGGAGACTGATTATCTGAAAATGGTTAGAAGGAAAGTGCATAAATGTCTCAGTTACAAATAAGTTAAGCTGTGCCAGTAGTTCTGTAAACATTTCTAATTAGTTTTTCTTTTTTCTTCTTTTTAAAAATAGTGGTATTTCTTCAGGGAAATAAATGAACCCCTAAGAGGAAATGATCCCCTGTGAAGAAATGGAAAGACATAGCCCCAAAAGTTAAATCAACTTGGCATGGAAGTATTTAGAAATTTTATTAATATATTTTATTTTAAAATGAGTTTGACATCATTTCATGTGGTACCATATAAGTTCAGAAAAAAAGGAAACAATAGTTGAAGCAAATGTTCCTTTTTAAATGTTCAGAAAAATATGTAATGAAACATAAAGTTACTTACTAATACAAACTGGTTGAGTTGACCATCCATTTTGCAAACATTTAATTGTCCCTGTTGTCATTCCGTTACTTGTTGAATATCCCGGTTTACACTTATATTGTATTTCTTTATTTAAATAATAAACATGTTCTTGTTCAGTCACAAACCCATTCGCAACTACAATATCTGATTCTGAACATTTTTCTGAAAGAAAAAAAACATGGAAAATATAAGTATTTACTTATTAAAATTTTTCATGCTAAGTCAATGTATCTGACAATAAAAAGAAAAAAAAAGTAAGCCCTATGCTAGAGAAACTGCAACCTGGAATTATCCTGACAACCCAAGTTCTTATAGCATTAAAAATAAACTGTTTATAAGCTTTGTGCAGAAACTGTTCAGGGAAACTATGTCAAATATATACAACTTTATACAGAATAAGGAAAATTATAAATAATTCTAAAACAAGAGCAATGAATTCTTTCCAGTAGAGTTTTGGCATGTCCAAGAGAAACTCAACCCAGGAACCTAATAATTTCCTATAAAGGATTCTGGGTGATTTGCTATAAATTGATCCCTTTATTAAGTCTTCACATTGGCTTGAACTTCTTAGCAGTTAGAGAATTCATTCAGCTCCTTAGGGGTCTAAGATTAAGTGCTGCAACAGATCAAAAATGCTACTGAATTTGTGCCTGGAGAGCCAAATAGGAAATAGTAAATAGCAAATAGTAAAGTAATTGGCTATCAGAGTTTGGAATCTGTTGTATATAGAGAATACAATTGGGGATATGGAAAAAAAGCTCATCTATAGCTCCTTTGAGGTCAGAGATTTTTGTTCTGGTAGTCTGTCTATTCCTTTAGTTGTCAGAGTAAATAGCAGGCTTCTGTAAATTAATATATCTGTTCTTTGTACTGTAAATGGCTGTGGCAGGCTGACTAATGCTCTGCCAAAGAGGTCTATGTTCTTATCTCCAGAAACTGCGAATGTTACATTACATAACCAAAGGGATTTTATAGATGTGATCAAGATAAGGGTCTTGTGATGGGAAGATTATTCTGGATTACTTGAGTGGGTCTGATGTAATCACATGGTCCTTATAAGAGAGAAGCAAGAGTCAGAGAGAGACAGAAGGCAATGTGATGGTAGAAGCAGAGTGACAGAAAGAAAAAGATTTGTAGATACTAAAATTAGACTGGCTCTGAAGATGGAAAAAGGGGCCAGAAGTCTAGGAATACAGGTGGCCTCTAGAAGCTGAAAAAGGGAAGGAAACGGGAGCAGATGTGACTCAAGTGGTTGAACACCTGCTTCTCATATGGGAGGTCCTTGGTTCAGTTACCAGTGCTTCCTAAAAACAAACAAACAAACAAACAACCAAAAAAGCCAACTCAAGGGAGCTGATGTGGCTCAATGGTTGAGCACAGGCTTCCCATATCTGAGGTCTGGGATTCAACCTGGTCCCAGCGCTTCAAAAAAAAAAAGAAGGAAACAAATTCTTCCCTAGAATCACAGGGAACTTGCCCAACTGACACCTTTACTTTCACCCAGTGATCCCAGAACCAAACGTATATGAAAATAAATTGTGTTGTCTTAGCTCATCAAGTTTGTGATAATTTGTTGCAGTGGCTGTAGGTAACCAACATAACACTAAACAAGAATATTTGCAAAGCACCATTTCTTAGAGTTCAATTGTTAGATAAATTTGTGTTTTAAAGTTTGCTTTTCATTTCTATATCAGTTGAATTATAGCCTATGAACATATCATCACACATGACCACAAATGATCTCTGAACTTCTCCACAAAAAGCAAGCTAGCTATGCTGGAAATGATTTCAATCCATGAAGACTATAAGATATCTCATGGAAATAGGAGAAATTTCAGAATTTTAGACTTTATTCATTTGAAAGCTTTTTCCCAAATATATTTTTAAGTTACATATACTGTGTGTCAACAACAACAACAAAAAATGAAAATAAATGGCAAGTAGATCCAGTTCATTGGTCTCCTAATCTTTAATTTCTGGGAGTAAAAGGATAGTATCTAAAACTGACAGAGAGATATCCATGTATGTTTAATATTTCAAAAAAGGCAAAAAGGAAACTTCAAATATACTCTTGGGATCTGATGATAAAAATAAGCACCAACAAGTTGTTGTATCAAATAATGTCTTAAATTCTAGTATAGAGAGGATGCAACAAATTATAAGAAGTGTTAAATGTAGTCATTTTAGCATAGTCTC
Source organism: Cabassous unicinctus (assembly GCA_029593785.1). Taxonomy (NCBI): domain Eukaryota; kingdom Metazoa; phylum Chordata; class Mammalia; order Cingulata; family Chlamyphoridae; genus Cabassous; species Cabassous unicinctus. Next base: position 15,735 of record JAQZBX010005329.1, read on the forward strand.
ACAGCTTGATAATATTGATGCATAGTCCATAAGTAGAAAAAAATCATAAAGTAATTGGCTGAAGCTATGAACATCACTATAAGAGATAAATCATTATATCTGTCTATATTATATTTTGTATACATTGATCAATAGTTGGACGGATGGGTATAATAGACTGATTATAAAGGCTGTGATGAGTTTTGCCCATATTTTATTCTATACAGCTTTAAGGCATGCCATCACCCAATTTGAGCAACTGTGTGCAGGTACCTGTTTTACAACACAGAAGAACAATGTTTTTTGTTACTTATTTCCACTGATGGTGAACTTGCTATGCTGGGAAAATGAAACCAAAGAGATTGTTCCTGTAAGCAAATCTTGGTGGAATTGAAAAGAATTGGATATGGCTAATAGATTTTCTTGAAGATTGATTTGCTATATCTAAGAAAATATTAGTGTAAGACATAATTTTCTTCATTTTGAAGATCTCAATAAAGTCATGAAGCTGATTAGTTATTACATGTATGCCTATTTCAAAAATGGGCCATCTTTCTAAGACAGTAACTTTAAGGGAAAAGCCAATACATGTTTTTAAAGTGCATGATTTTCAATGTTCTTAATACTGTCACAAATTTAAATATATATGTCATGATTAATGAAATGATTAATGATTTTATCAGCATCTCCACAACCTATTTTGGGGACCAAAAAAATGTGTAAACTTCAAAGTATAGAACCTTTGTTCTAGATCTTTCTTTCTTTTTCTGTACTTTTATTCCTTATTCCTCTGATTGTTCGGTAACTCTCACCATTGTTTCATTTCCAATCTTTCTTCTTTCCCCCATTGCCACACTTTTGCTCTTTTTTTTGAGCTACTTTTCACTAAATATTCTTTAACAAATTTAACTCAGTTGGCAGAAAATAAGAGCTCTCATCTATATCCAGAAACAATTTAGGAATTTAAATAAAAATGACATTTAATGCTGGAATCATAAATCACATAGAAGTAGAAGGAACCCACTGGTTTAACATTCTCGTTTTGCAGATAAGTAAAGTTAACTCACATAAGTGAAATTATTTACTCGTGGACATAGAGGTAATCTTTCTCAGAAACAGTGCTGGGGTCCAGTTGCCCTGAAACTTCATTTACTCTTCACAGTTTGGGTCCCTTAATTCACCACTCATCCTTAGAAACACAGTGTTCTGCTGAATACTTCCACCTTGGAGACTCTGACTTCCTTAAGCTACTCTGGTAACTCTAGTACATTATCTTGTAATTCTGGAATGTTTAGAAACAAGCAGAAAGGGAAGGAAACAATTTCGGGAGGAGAGATTGAATAATAAGATATTATGTTGCTTGTCCGAATAAATGCAGTGTGCTAAAAATTGAAACAGATTGATATTGGCAACTTTTTATCTAAATATCATTACTCACTAAAAGGAACCAGGACCCATGAAGACATGACTGATTCCAGTTCTGGGGCAGGGCAAGTGAAATTTAACCCTGGGATACTTTTTGTGCCAGAAAGCAACAGAATTGTTCTCAGGCTAATGGAGTGTTAAAAATGTACATAGTAGCCAGCTTGTAGGGTTACCATGGCTCATATTATGGCAATTTAATAATCAAAAGGAATAAGACATGTAATTAATTGATTGTAATATGTCGAGCATTGAAAATGGCCATCCTCAAAAGCGATGTTAAAAACAGAGCTCCTACCTATATTAATATAACTTTACGATATTCTCTGCTAGTTTTGATAAATTCCTTTCAAAATATAATCTGAGCTTATAAGCTGATAGAAACACATGTGGTACAAGAAATATAAAGAAATTGTAAAAGATGGAAATTAAGATTTTCTTTCACACTTACTATTTAAAACAGGATGGTGCTTCAGAAAATTGACATGCTGATATTGATTAGAATAAAAGATTCACTTTGTTAAAATGTGTTCATGTTATAAACAATTCACAAATTATGATTTTTATTGACTATTAATAGAAAATAACCTGGTTTTCTTCCCCCCATACTGTCATACATTTTTCTTATGTCCTGTCAGACATCTTTCCCTATGGAATATCAAGTTGATGAAATTTAAGTGAGGATTGCCTCCTAATCACCCTGACTCAAACCTGGCCTATTAGAATGCTCCATCTCCCTGGTCACAAAGATTCATTCAGGATTGCATGGATTATGCAAATAGCTCCAATTGAATCATCCATGGTTATATCCTGACAAAGATTTTAGGAACGTATTCTTTTTCCCTTGAGTTTGCAAGCTTCTAAAATGCAAGTCTTGGGCTGACAACTGCAATCATCCCACAAAATAAAGAGTGCTTGTCCAAGAGATAGAGAGAACAATGAAATATTTAGTACCATAATGAAGCCCATAAGCCCTAAACACTGCGTAAATATTGGCTTTTGAGGTATGAAGTCAATAAATTTGTTCTTTTCTCTTTTGCAAATGTTAGTTGTGCTTAATCCATTTGTAATAGAAATAGTCCATGATGACCTAACTGTTTACTGGACAATTATTACAATTCAAGCTTTTTTAAGAGGACCTCTAGGGTGAGGATGTAGCTCTCCTGGTTGAGCGCCTGCTTCCCATGTACGAGTTCAATCCCTGGTACCTCCTAAAAAAAGACTGCTATATTTCAGAGATTTAAATTTATAAACTGGAAGATGCAAAGTAATATTTGATAACAAAAGATACAACAAAAAGAGTGCTAAAAGTCTTCAACTTCCTGACATCATGGAACAGCTGGGTCAGCACACCATCCCACTGGAAAAAAATGGTAGAAAACTGTACAAAATATATATCCAGAAAACTGTAAAACAGCACAGGACTGTGATGACTGAGATAATGAAGAAAAACAAAACAAAAAATCCCAAAGCACATAGGCTGTCATCGTCTCTGCTCAGAGCCGATTTCCCGACAGTTTTGCAAGGGAGGAGAACCCAAGCAAAGTCCGGTGGTCTTCCTCAGTTGAGAAGAGAGATCAGAGTTGTAGGGGCCAAGGTGAATAGAATTTACACAGTATCAGAGAAGGGTGCAATGTAGAGAAAGAGCTCTGGAAATTTTCTTAAGGTTCCCCATGATTCTTGGGTGTAAGCATTGGCTGAAATTTTGTAAGGCTGTCTAAGATGAAGATTTGTAAGAGTTCATACAGGTCTGGAAGATGGCATCATTTATACCATAGTTTCCAAAGGAAACTTTTAAAAAAATCTAAGCTACTCACAATAAACACAACTCTTAGAAGTAGAGACTTTTAAAAAGATAGAAATTTATTGCTTATTGAATCAAGCATCTAAATTTAATATTAACATACAAAGCTAAATATAAAATTTGTCTTAGTCCTAAGACACTTTGATTAGCATTGGATTTATTTTTACTTTAATACTTTAGCTTTGCAGTCATTTATTATCAACTGACTTGATAATTTCTACAGGAACATTAAATGGGTATTACTTTAACATAAAAGTACTGCCTTCAAAGTGTTTCACTGTATTCTTGTTTAACATTTCTACTTATTACCTATATCTGATTTACTAGGTAGGGAAGCTATTAACTATCCAAAGATTTACACTTCTGTTCAGATACACAATGATGGCAGTAAAAGCAGGTGGTGAAATTTATATTCAACCCCTGAATTTCTTTTAAGAAATCATAAAATATAGCAAGATCTAGCAAGATCTGAGAGGATAATATTTTACTTACTGGTGCATTTAGGAGGGGAGGACCAGCCATGTGATGTACATGTAATGGCAAGTTCATTATTTTGAAGGTTGTAGCCCAGATCACAGTAAATTTGTACCGTTTCACCTTCCAAATGTATTTTTCCTGAAGATGGTGAATAACCATTTTCCACTGAAAGTAAAAGGCACTGTCCTAAGGACCAAAAAGATGATTAATGTAAATCATGGAAGTGTTTAAGTAAAGTAAATTTGCAGTTTTAAATATTTTTAAAAGAATGGCAAACTTTCAAAACTGAAATCAAGCATAAAAATAAGTTTTCAAAATAAGTTCATAGTAATATATGTGTATGTATATTATATTCATAATATATAATATTCATTTGTTCACATATATATGGATATATATAATATGTATTTCATACATATAAGATATATATGAATGGAAATTAATAATCCATGCTGTTAGTATATGTTTTTTGATAAATTATTTTGTTTATAAGCCTTTTCCAAGTACAAAACATTATCTTAATTTATATAATATGAGAGTAAACTCATAAATATTTCTTATAAAATATGAAAGACCCAACTTCTTTGCTGACTCATCAGTTCTGCCTCCCATTGTTTTTCTCTTTCAATATACTTATCACCTGAGTCTGCTCTCCATATTTATTGAAGGATTGATGTAGATAGAATTTTAAGGACCAAATATGTGATTCATGGAAATATGAAAGTGTAAATACTAAACCTTATATGATCCTTGAAATAATCAAGGGAATGGTAAATTTCAAAATGAAATGTGTATGTAAAAAGGCTTTTACTGGGAAAAATATGGGCATGCTGATACCAAAGTAATATTAGGAGAGCAACAATTGCAGTCGAATTTATTAATCATCAGTAATTAAAACAAAAATTTCAGTATATAGAGCACTTCTAGATAATCCAAGAAAACTCATATATTTATTCTTCACATAGTTTTCTTGAAAGGCTCACAAAAAAGGGACTACATCTGTCATCTTTGCTGGCTCCTCTAGTCCCTGTGATTTTCTGTACAGACCATGTGACCCCTTCTGGCTCAATCTTCTCCACTCACTGAGTAATTCCTCTACATTTAATGATTGGGCATATACTCACTGAGACACTTGGGCGTCGGTGACCATCCTTCCTCTGTGCAGTTTATGCGAGTCAGAAAGGTTTCCGAAGGAGACTCGTAGTTGTGTTCACAGGAATAATAGAGAATTTTCCCAATACGTACTGGTAAAAATGGGCTATGTCTCTTTTGATTATGTAGAATGCCATGGTTTATTTTTGGCACATCACAAAATATCACTAGAAAAAAATAAAACAAAACTGAACAATTAAATAATATTCTACATTAGTGAACCATTAAATCATATTTCAATCATCTCACTGATGACTTATTTCCTTTCATTTAGTTTATCTGCCTTTAGCTTAAATACCTTCCAATGTACAAATTAGTCAAGGTCAAGGATAAATCTCTAATTAAGAGTCCAGGAGAATTTGAGGAAGCCATTCTTGATGAAGATTAACTTTATATTTTGGAATCATATGAAGTATGAACTCTTTTGAAGTATCTACAAGAAGAAAACTTCACACAACCATTTAAGAACCAAGGCAGAGAATAAGCAGAAGTAGTGTGCTGGTAGTGGGATGAGAGAGAGGAATGTGCTTTAGCTTTCAGTTAACTTCCTCTTTCTTTTCTTCTGAATGACAATTACAGATATTTCCACCAGAAATCTCTATCCTATCTATTTTTCCCCAATATGTAAAGATGATGGGGAGGTAATTAAAAATTTTTTAACGTCATCATTTTAAAATATTTTTCTGTTACAAAATTAATACATTTCAGTGTAAACAATTTAAGACTGCAAAGAATCACCAAGAACAAACCAACCAAGATGCAATTACTGTGTGTGTGTGTGTGTACACTATGGTGGAAAATATATTTTAAAAATTTAGAAAATGTGTGAAATCATTACACCTTTGTACTCTTATTTTTGAGAAAGCCAGTTGTGTTCATTTTTTAGCTAATCCAAGAAAGTTGGATTGGAAATGACTCATCAGTTATTTCCTCAACATAGCCCTGCTGTTAAGAATTTGGTTAATTTTTATATATATTTGAGGGGAAACGTTGCAGAAATTCTGCTCACAAAGTAGTTAACCAGGGAAATTCCTCTTTTTCATATATCTCCAGGTAATTTTCAATGTTGCACAATATTTGAAACTATTCATTCCTATGGTATTTAATCTTGTGAAACCTGAAGTTTCTTATCTAACTGTTCAAAAATTGGCATTAGATAGTTTTGGAGAGGATATTGGGAAAAAACCTTCCACACTGGCAGTGTCATCTCACATAATACTTTTTCAGATATCTTTTGCTTCTTTCAGATTATAGTACTTGCTTTCCATGCAGTGGTACCTACAGTTTCTTTGCTCCTACCTAGTCTTTGAAATCCAGAATAACATTTTTTTCTATCCTCTGCTTATTCCAATTCTATCCATCCTTTAAAACTCATTCTACAACATTCAGCAAATATTTATCACGCCCTATTATATATCAGGCCTGATACTAGCTGTGTATGCCAACTTCAAAATAACAATAATGTTTCTTGTTTCTAAATTCTAACATAACTTTATTTCTTATGTCCTTGCAATCTATTTACTTATTTACATGCTTTGCTTTCCTTTTAGAACATAAATTAGAGTGAGACATGATTAAGGCTTTCTTTTTCTTTCCAACTTCTTTGCTGCAGTTATTATTATGAAGTATAATACATTGTACACTAAATATTTTACTACAGAAAGCATGCAGAGTTTTCCATTAATACAAAAGTGTTATTTTAGTGTGTTGATTTTGATTTTGAGGCAGTCTCTCAATAGTTACTTAAACATAAGTGCAGTACAAACTAATAGGTCAATTAATACTGAGACAGCTTTTAGAAAGAGCTTCACTAAAGTTTTTCTAGGAGTCTATACTACAGCTTGAATATCTTTTTCTGGGTTAGGGGAATCAAAATTCTATGCATTACTCTAACACTTTTATACTTATTCTGCTTTTTCTACTTTAGAAGTCTCCTTTTAATACAATCTCTAACAGAAATTTAAACCACTAAATATGTGACAGGAACACAGGCAGCAAAATAAAATACAGCCATATATGCTGTTCCTTAGTGAGGGTCTGTGAGGATATAGTCCAACTCTTGTCTAACCAGATAATTTGGCATTTTTAATTGACGTTAAGCAATGTCTGTTATTGGAGAGACAGCAGTTTCACCCCATCAACTAACTGCTCTCCTGTGATTATAATGCGGTACTAAATGTGGAAAAAAAAATAGAATGAGCTTCAAGTTCATAGAAACAGTGTTTTGAAACTTTTCTAAGGGTGGATCTTAAAAGGAAAGCATTTTTGTTTTTCCTGTTTTCTTCTTATACCAGGACTGAAGAGAAACTTCAATGATATGCAAGAATTATCAAGCAACAAAAGAGTAAAACACATACTTTCTGGAAATTAAACAAAGTACAGTCTTTCAAATTCCATTTACACACACAATTTAACTAGTTTAAATGCAATTTATGGATACGATTTTTTATTTCAACATGAAATAAAATGGAATAGTTTAAAAATATTACAAGATACAGTCAAAATTTTAATAAAGAAGTAAAATTTCCTTTAACCTTCAAGATTTGTTGAAGAGCTCAGAAAAATCAAATTATTTATTGACATTTCTCTGGTTTGTATGCAAAAATAAAGATATACTCTACTGTTTCATTAAAAGAGATAACCTTTTGTTAAATGATAATTAGATTGAAATGGGATGTACATGGTTTTAATGATTTTTATAATCTTAAATTAACAAATATATTGAAAAAATCCTTTGAATATTTTGAAGGTATATGAATCTTCTTGGATGTTTTTTTTCTGGTCAAAGGATTGCAGGGTGTATGCAGAATTGCATGGTACTTCACCCTGTGGCCTCCATTAGATGCACATTTTTCATCATTTAACTCTTCTCCAAATTCTGTATTTGCTAGCTATTCACACTTTGGAACTCAGAGAATAGAGAAAATCCATTTCAATGTTTTCCCTTTAAATGCATAGTAGACAATATTTCAATAAAATAGATTAATATTCTGAACTCTCATTTAAAATTTTCTCACCAACTTTTTTTCATTAAAAAACTTACATACACATATAATATGGACAAACCCACATACATATGAAAGAGGAACTAAGTATTCAGGTCTTTTTGCAACTTACCTCGTCCCCCAACAGTGGAAACCCATAATATTAGAATGATATTGATTGAGAGCAGCATCCCAATCATAAATAACTAAAAATGTTCCAGTAATGGTGGTGTTGCTTTGAATTCTGCTTTCTTTAATAGTTATGGCCATGACTTTGAATTTCAGAGCATTACCAGGAAGGTAGTTTAGTGAAACCCTTTTGTAAATATCAAAGTCCACAGAAGGTTGTATGAAATAACAAAATAGCATTTTTTATCAGTGTTTTCACATCAATACTCTGAATTTGTCACTTGATATTTATCTGAGCAAAATAATAACTGTCCAATTTTCTCACGGTTACAATCACTGAGTCTCTGAATCTGGAATATTCAGAAATGGACTATTGAGAAGGAAAAATGAAACCACTTCTTGCCTTCTGCCTAGCCTGGAGGGCATCTCTTTCAGAAGACAAACAAGTGTAGGTCATCAGTCCTCATTTTTAATCCAACACCATCAATTATACAGCTGTTAAAAATTCTCTTAATGAGTGCCTTAATTAGTACCTTAAAACTGGTACTTATAATTAGGTTCCCTTTTAATAGTTTTCATAACTCTTTGGATAATTAAAATCTAGTCAAGAACAATTTTTTCCAGGTAATGATTCTTGAAAACTTTGAACAAACTAGTTATTTTGTCCACGTAAGGAACTTGGTGAATCCTCTTCCCAAAAGGCAATGATAAAACTAGACAAAATTTTCAAAAATAAACATTTATAGAAAGGGTTCTTAACCAGGGGTCCACGAACCCCCACAGGGTCCACGGAAAGATTTCAGGGGGACTGTGGGCTTGAATTAATTTTGAATAATCTTAAAATTTAATTTAAAGACATGCCAATGTTGAATGTCATAAAACTATCTGCTGCTACATGCGGAGAAGGGGTCCATGGTTTTCACCTGACTGGCAAAAGGTTCCATGGAAAAAAAAGGTTAAGAACCCGTGATTTATAGGAAGGTGATGTCAGCTAGATGGTGGAGTAAGATTACCCTGGTGAATGGTGCCTCACAGAAAAAGCAAAAAATGGACAGATTCTCATAGAATCAACTTTCTTGACACTCTAGAAGATGATCAAAGTCAGAAAACAACTCAATGAACCATGAATCAGAAAACAACAATAAGAATAACTGAAAACTGTAGGAGAGCTATGAGACATGTTTACTTTACTGGGCCCCTTCCCTTTGCTCAGTTCTTTATAGCAGTTTGTGTGACCCACGTCAGCAGCTTGGCAGACCACATGTATTCAAGAGTGGATCCTTAGTGCTTTATTATTGACACATCTAAATGAAAATATTGGATGTCTTTGTGCATTGGTCCCAGTGGCGCTGTGGAAAACTAACTGAGGGCATATGTCTGGGTCCCTAACCCAGAATGTACCAAGGCAGAGAAATGGTATGGAAAGGGGGAGCAGGACTGAGCCAGGACCGAAAATCGGAGTGAAAGCAGACCAGAGTGCAGGAGTAGAGCTGAACTGTCTGTAGCTACCAGGGATGAAAGACTGTAATTAAGACAAAGATCAGAGACCATGGCCTCAGGAGAGGAAACTGAGGATAGAAACTCCTTTCTTGAAGGGGAAACAGTTGCACATACTGGGGAATTCTTGTAAGCTACCATGCATGCCCAGGGCAAGTAGTTGGCTCAGAAAGACCTGAGAAGCACCTGTTTACCATGGGCTGGCCTATAGGCTTAGTTGTAGCTGGGCTAAGCAATGAAGCAGAGCCTCAACACACAGGCAATCTATACTAAAACCCTGGGTAAGAGGGAGAATCTGACTTCAAGAGTTAGCACATCAAAATATTCAAATACCTAAGCTTCAAAAAGAAAAAAAAAAAAGATCACAAGGAACACACACAAACACACACACAGGTAGAGATAGCCCATTCAAAGGAACAAAATAAAACAACGGAGGAAGCACAGACATTGGAACAGTTAACAAAAAATGTTAAGTCAACTCTTTTATATAAGTTCAATGAGCTAAAGGAAAACATGGACATAGAACTAAAAGAAATCAAAAGATTATGCATGAACAAAAGGAAGAATTAGAGAATTTTAAAAGTAACCAAATTGAAGGAGATACAAAACACAATAACTGAGACAGAAAATACATTGGAGGGATTTAACAGCAGATTTGAACAGGTAGAAGAAAGAACCAGTGAAACAGAAGACAAGATAATTGAAATTATTCAGTCTGAAAAGCAAACAGGAAGAAAGAAGATTGTAAAAAGTGAGGAAAGCTTACAAGACCTGTGGGTCAACATGAAGCTTACCAACATGTGCATTACAGGAGTCTAAGAAGGAGAAGAGAAAGAGAAGGTGACAGAAAGAAAATTTGAAGAAATAATGGCCAAAATATCCTCAATTTGATGAAAGACATGAATATGCACATCTAAGAAGTTCAATGAATTTCAAACAGGAATGTTTATCCTATGCCTGTCCTTCCATTGTATATAAGAAGCAGACAACCACTTTTTTTAGGTTTCACAGGGCTATCTGATAGAATAATTTTGCCCTGGGAAGGACTGTACCCATAAATGATTTTGATGAGACTTTGTATTTAGCATTGTTCTTAAATGGGTTAAGGGTTTTGGGATGTTGTAGTGGAATGAATGTGCATTGCATGTGAGAAAAATGTCTTTTTGTAGTCCAGTGGATGGACTGTGATGATTTGAATAGTGTATTCCAGTTTAGTCCATATTCTTATGGATGAGGACCCATTGTAAATAAGATTTCTTCAAGAAGTTAGTTCAGTTAAGGTGTGGATGAACTGAATCGGGTTGGGCTTTAATCCATATTACTGGGGTCCTTTATAAGCAGTGTGAAAGTCAGATGGAGAGAGTAGCCATGGAGAGCAGCCAGAGTCAGTAAAAGGAACCTGGAGAAGAAGGAAGAAGTCACAGCCATGTACTTTGCCATGTGACAGAAAATCCAAGGACCAAGAATCACCAGCAGCCAGTCCTGGAATGCTACAGTTTTCTGGGAGAAAACAAAGCCTTGCTGTTTTCTTGATTTTATTCTTTTCCTAGCCTCAAAATCATGAACTGCTGTGGAAGACAGTTTGGCAGTTCTTCAGAAAGCAAAGTATAGAATTACCATATTATCTGGTAGTCCCTCTACTAGGTATATACCCCAAAGAATTGCAAGCAGGAACTGAAACAGACATTTGCACAACAATGTTCATAGTAACATTATTCACAATTGTCAAAAGATGGAAGAAATCCAAGTGCCCACCAACTGATGAATGGATAAGCAGAATGTGTTTATATATACAATGGAATATTATTCAGCAATAAAAAGGAATGAAGTTCTGGTTCATGCAACAATACAGATGATCCTTGAAGACATTATGTTGAGTGAAATAAGCCAGACACAAAAGGGCTAGTAGTGTATGATCTTACTGATATTAACTAATTAGAATAAGCAAATCCATAGAGTGAGAATCTAGAATATAGATTTCCAGGGGCTGGGTTGAGGGTAGGAAATGGGGAATTAATGTTTAATTTGTACCAAATTTCTATGTGGATTAATTGGAAAGTTTTGGAAATGGATGGTGGTGATGGTAGAACAACATTGTGAGTGTAATTAACAGCATTGAATTACATATGTGAATGTGGTTAAAAGGGGGAAATTTTAGGTCATATGTATATTACTAGAACAAAAATTAGATGATGAAGCATAAGACTGTACAACAGTGAACCCATTATAACAAATATACTCACACTAATAAAAGGTGTTAATAATAGGGTGGTAAATAGGAAAAAATACACCCTAATGTAAACTATGGACTATAGTTAATAGCACAATTATAATATTCTTTAATAAATTGTAACAAAGGTTCCATAATAATGCAAAGGGTTAATAACAGGGAAAACTGTGTGTATGTGTAGGTGATAAAAGGGAACTCTATTTTTTGCATATTTTTCTCTACACCTATAACTCCGCTAATTAAAACGTTTTAAAATAATGTGTATATAGAAAACTGCAAAAATTAGAAGAATATGGCTTGATGGATTTTCACAGTGAGACATCCAGCACCCAAATAAATGATTCCACCATAAACAAATAAAAAAAAACCCAAAAATTATGAATCAATAAATTATGGTTGTTTAAGCCAACCCATTGTATAGTGTTTGTTCTAAAATCTAGGAAACTGAAACAGCTATAAAACACATCTCAATACATTTTAAAAGATTGAAATGATACAAAACATCTTCTTCCATAATAATAGAATGAGGCTAGAAATGAACAACAGAAGGAGAACTAGAATATTCATAAGTATGTGGAAAATAAGCAAAACACTCAAACAATCTGTGGTTCAAAGAAGAAATCACAAGGGAAATTAACAATATCTTGAGATGTATTAAAATGAAAGTACAAAATGCCAAAACTAAGAAGCAGTGAAGGCAAGCTCAGAGAGAAATTTATAGCTATGAATGCCTATATTAAAAAGGAAAAAAGACTTCAAATCAATAAGTAAGCTTCACATCTGTAGGAACTAGAAAAAGAAGTGGAAACAAAGCCTAAAGAAAGAAAGAGATAATGATTATAGCAGAGTTAAATGACATAGAGAAGAGAACAATAATCAAGAGAATCAATGAAACCAAAAGTTGTATCTTTGTAAAGATCAACCAAATTGACAAACATTTACCTAGACAGATAAAGAAAAAAATAGAAGATGAAAATAAATAAAATCCAAAAATGAAAGTGGGGATACAACTGCTGATCTTGCAGAAATTTAAAGGATTATGAACAATGCTATGAACAATTGTACTACAACAAATTAAGATAATTTATATGAAATGGACACACACAACACACCTTAACTGACTCAAGTAGAAATAGAAGAGCTTGACAGGCTTTTAACAAGTAAAGAGATTGAATCATTAATCAAAAACTTCCCAACAAAGGAAAGCCTAGGGCCAGAAGTCTTCAATGGTGACTTTTAACAAACATTCAAATTATTGACATCAATCTTCTCAAACTTTTCCAAAAAACCTAAGAGAAGGAAACTCTTCTTATCTAATTTTATGAAGTCAACATGAAAATAATACTGAAGACAGACAAAGACATCATAAGGTAAAAATAAAAAACCACTATGGACTAATTTTCTTTAAGAATCTACTATAGATGCAAAAATCCTCAGCAAAATACTAGCAAACTCAATCCAACAGCACACTGATGGGATTATACACCACAATCAAATGGGATTTATTGTAGGAATATGAGGGAGGTTTAACATAGCAAATCAATGTGATATGTCACATTAATAGAATGAAGGAAAAAAACCACATGATCATATCAATTGATAGAGAAAATATATGTGACAAAATCCAACACCCTTTCATGACAAAAACACTCAGAAAAATTAGCATAGATGATAACTTCCTCAACATGATAAAGGGCATATATGAAAACCCACATCTAACAATATAGTCAAAGGTGAAATACTGAAAGTCTTTTTCCTGATTTCAGGGACAAGAAAATGATGCCCACTTTCCCTACTGCTATTCAACACTGCACTGGAAGGTCTAGCCAGAGCAGCTAAGCCAGAAAAAGAAATAAAAGATCTCCAAATGGGAAAGGAAGAAGTAAAACTATCCGTATTTAAATATAACATGATCATTTATTTAAATAATTTCAAAGACTCCACAAAAAAACTGCTAGAGCTAATAAATGAATTTAGTAATGTTACAGGCTACAAAATTAACATGCAAAAATCAGTTGTTTGTCTGTACCACAGCAAAGAACATTCTGAAATAGAAATTAAAAACAAAAACAAAAACATCCCATTCCCAATAGCTTTTAAAAGAACAAAATGCTGGGAAAAATATTTAACCAAGGTGGTAGAGGACTTTTACACTGAAACTATAAAATACTGATGAAAATAATTAAAGAACTAAATAAATGGCAAGACATTCTATATTCATGGATCGGAAAACTTAATGTTTTTAAGATGTCAACATTATAAAATGAGCTACAAGATTCAACACAATAACTATCAAAATCCCAGCCACAGTTTTTTTTTGTAGATATGGAAAAGCTTATCCTTATATTCATATGGAATTTCAAGGGCCCCAAATTGCCAAGTCAATATTGCAAAAGAACAAAGTTGAAGTTCTTACGTTTCCTGATTTCAAAACTTACCACAATTTGACACACAACAACAGTGTGGCACTGCCATAAAAATAGTCATATAGACCAATGGAATAGATTTGCGAGTTCAGAAATAAACTCACACATCTATTGCCAACTGATTTTCAACAAGGGTGCAAGTATATTAATTGGGTAAAGAACAGTTTCTATATCAATAGTGCTGGAAAAACTGGATATCCACCTGTAAAAGAATGAATTTGGACCATTTCCTCACACCACATGCAAAAGTTAACTCTAAATTGATCAAGTACTTAAACATAAGTATTAAAACTACAAAACTCCTAGAAAAAAACATAGGGGAAATCTTCATAACCTTGGATTTGGTAGTGATTTCTTACATACCAAACTAAAAGCATGAGCAACAAAAGTCAAAATAGATAAAATGGTCTCCACTAACATAAAACACTTTTGTATGTCGTAGGACAGTATCATAAAAGTGACAAACCCTACAGAATGGCAGAGAATAATTGCTAACTATATATCCGATAAGGGTTTAATATCCAGAATATTTAAAGAACTACTACAGCTCAAAAACAGAAAGACAACCCAATTAAAAATGGGCATAGGAGTTGAATAGCCCTTTCTCCAAAGAAGACATACAGATGGCCAATAAGCACATGAAAAGTTGCTCAAGATCATTGGTCATCAGGGAAACGCAAATCACTTCACACCCAGTAGGATGGAAACAGAAAACAGCAAGTGTAGGTGAAGATGTGGAAAAATTGTAAACATTACACACTGTTGGTTGGATTCTAATTTGGCACTGTCACAGTGGAAGTCAGTTTGACAGTTCTGCAGAAAGTTGAACAAAGCATTATTATATGAGTCAGGAATTCCACTCCTTGGTGTATAACCCAAAGAAGTGAAGGCAGAGACTTGGACAGATATTTGCACACCAATGTTCATAGCTGCATTATTCACTAGAGCCAAAAGGTGGAAGCAATCCAAGTGTCTTTCAATGGGTGAATAGATAAAATGTTGTATATACATGCAATAGAATATTATTTAGCCATAAAAAGGAATGAAATGCTGATACATGCTATAACATGGATGAAATAAACCAGACACAAAAACACATTGTATGATCTCACTTTTATGAAATACCTAGAATAAGTAAATTAATAGCCAAAGATAGTAGATTAGTGGTTACCAGGGCCTGGAGCAAGGGGTAAGGGGAAGCAGAAGTTATTGCTTAATTGATGCAGAGTTTCTATTTGAGATGATGAAAAAATTTGGGTAATGTATGTTGGTGATGGTAGCACCATTTTCTGAAGGTAATTACTACCACTGAATTGTACACTTGAAAGTAGTTAAAATGGAAAATTTTGAGTTGTATATATGTTATACCAAAAAAATCTTTAGAAAAACATTTATAGTCTCTGGAAATTGGCTAAAGATAATACTGTTGAGAAGTATTTATTCAAGAAAATCTCTGTAAATCCCAATAAATCATTGGCTTTTCCAATCCATATCACTCCCCCTGCACAATTCTGACACTTGTACTCCACGTGGGTGGGGCAGTCCGTTCCAACTGGGGCGACTGGTGGCTCTGCTGCACTGCTTGAAGACAGTAACTTTAAAGCCAAGTTTGGAAAATCCATGCCCTAGGCCACTGTTGAATACAATGGCGATTACAATGGGAAACAATCAGAGAAGGCTAAATTTCTCTGTGGTAGATGATACTAGTTGGGACAAGTAACAAAACAGCAGATCAGCCAGAAATTTGACAAAGAGAATTTGAGAAAGCAAGAACCAAGTATGTTCCTACTAAGCTGACACTTGACGCTGCTGATCCAGAAGGCTATGCATATGCACACAGCTCTACCACTCAGCCAAAGAGAGAAGGCTGCTGTGAGCTACTAGTCCCTGGCTAAATGTGGGGCAGACTTGAAACTTTAGAGAGCGTTTCCCAAACCACACACAGATCCAATGGCAAATTGTGGGATGCTGTGTAGCTCAAAGGGTTTAAAAACAGCATCTAACAAACTTTTGATCAACTGCTCCTATGCTGAATCAGGAGTAACCCTTAGGAAGTCAGGCCGGAAATTAAAACAAAAGTAAAAACTGAGCAGTGATATCGAAGGTTACACCCTGCAAGGGAAACAAACTCTAAAGGGTTAGTCCAGGCAAATCACTAAACAAATAAACTAACAAGCAAAACTAATCAACAAGAACATGCCCTTGAGTGGGGGAATTCAGAAACTAGAGTTGCTATATTTAGATACTATATTATCTAAAATGTCCAGTTTTCAACAATATAAAAAGAAATAGGAAAGTATACCCCACACATAGGGAAAAACAAAAATCAAATAGGCAATAGAAATTTTCTTTGTGGGGAGTCCAGATATTGTAATTAGCTGATGAAGATGTCAAAAGAGCTACTATAAATATGGTCAAAGAATGAAATCATGCTTAAAGAAATAAACCCATACATCTATTGCTAAGTGTTATGACAATGACACATCAAGTAAAGAATGCCAATAATAGTGATAGAAATTATCAAATGGAATCAAATGGAAATTCTGGAATTGAAAACTACAGTAACTGAAGTAAAAAAATTCCTTAGTTAACAGCAGATTTAAGCTTGCAGAAGAAACAGCAAACTTGAAGGTAGATCTATAGAAAGTAATCATTTTGAAAATCATTTTGTTCAATATTTTTTATTAACCATTGTACATTAAAAATAAAAGGATTATTTGATCTCAAGGTCATTACTTAGAAGTTTAAAAATAATTCTTACCTTTTATTGTATTCTTTTATAGCAACATTATATTAACACACTTTTAATTAAAATAAAATGAATGTTAAAAAGAGAAAAATTAGAATATGCAGACATCTATAAAGGAGTTAAATCAATTTTCATCTCCATTCTATCCATACCAAATGTAGTCATGGAAAACATTATATTCCATATCCTGCTAATGTTTTCTCTCAAAATATTTATATAAAACTAGAAACATCCTATACATTTAATAGTGTAATGTGATTATTTTCATAATCCATAAAATGAGTTGGCTTAACAACAGAAATTTATTGACTTATGTTATCAGAGACCAGAAGGCTTGTTTCTTTCTGGGTTGATATCCTCTGGCTGAAAGGCAATCCTTGGGGTTTCTTAGCTTTTCCATCACATGGCGATGTACACGGTGGCATCTTTTCCTTTCTCCTCTAGGTTTTGTTGACTTGCAGCTCCTGGCTGTTCTCCATGGCTTCTCTTTCTATGTCTGATTTCATTTGTTTACAAGTACTTCAGCCATATTGGATTAAGGCCCACCCGCCTTCAATTTGGGAATACCTAACTAATATCTTCTAAGATCCTTTTTACAAATGGGTTCACACCCAGAGGACCAGGGGTTGAGACCTGAGTATTCTTTTTGTGGGAGACATGATTACATGTCCAACAATGTTTTTATTTTTTCTCAAATCTACAAGCAAAGCTACTCTCTTTGATTTGTTTGAATTTCTATGGGTACTATAAAACCTGTAGAAGGCCATACATTTCATCATGGTTAACACATTCAACTATTGATAAGTAAGCTAATATTAGGAACTGATAAAAAGGATTGATATTGTGGTTCAAGCATAAGAGATTTGTTATTACATGTTTGTGCAGGGCGGTTAATTTTAAGATTGAGGTTATTTTATTTTCTGTATCTTCTCTGAAATAGGGAGATAAAGAATGCCTCTGAAATTATCTTAAAAAGTTTTGAGAAAATTATGAGTGCTAGATGGAAGCAGGCTTAGAAGTGAAGATATCTAATTTCTTGCTATAAATATTTTATGAAGAGGATACATACAACATGAAACTGCCCATTTTTAATATGGTGCTTAAAATAAGTGAGACATCCACTTAATATTTTATATTAAATCTGAGTCATGGATGACAATGAGTTCTACTGCATGTATAAGAATAAATAAAATAGATATAAAATTGTATTGATAGCAGACACATTAAGAATATATGTACATATTTATTTTTTTAATTTTTGTACATATTTTAAATATACACATTCAAGGTGAGCATGCTTATTTTATTCACATCTGGGATACTCCAGGTTCCCTTCCCAACAAGTTGCTCGAAATGATTGTTTTGATGTTTTTTCCCTATATCCAAACTTACATTCAAATTCAACAACATCTCTTGTTTTTACGTAAAGTTTTTTTTCAGGTGTCCATTTTAACCTTATGTTATTTTTGTTCATGCTTTCTTCGTTTATTACACATGCATCTGAAATAAGAAAAATAAGCATGGGATCAGTTCATTAATCACTGAAATGCTAATTTGCATAGACTCCTAAAATTGCATTCTAATGAATATTTTAAGATTAAATAAAATATAACAATAACTAATATTTAATGAGAAGTTCCAGGGCTTGTCCTTAGACTATTTTTTCATTTAAATCAAATCTCCTCCTTCACAGCAGATATAATTTTAATTACCTTGAGGTTACAAATGATGAAAGTGAGGCAAAGAGAAGGTAAGTGAAACTTTCCCAAGGTGAAAAAATTTATCAAGTCTAGGAGATGATGATGGACCTGAGCCTGAGCACAGATCCTGTGCTATTCGTGCTATTTTAGTATGAAACTAAAGGCTATATATCAAATAGGTTTATGTTAATTGTCATTTTAGGGTAATGGATACTCATGATTTTTGCCCCATTCAGGATGGGGCTTGTCAATAATGTACATGCTAAGTTGGTTAATGTTTTATTATAGTTAAAATACAATATTTATATATCATGCTTTTAGAACCATACTACTGAAAGTGTATTGTAGAGAGTCCTAAACTTTTTCACAACCAATATTTTATTAAAGCTGAGCTCTTTCTAGTTTATCCTCTGTCCAGAAGATGCTTAGATCTTTATACAAAAATAATATATAATATAGAAAATTTATATGTGGCATTATATTTTCCAAAGACTCTAAGGAGCACCTCAATAACTCAGGAAATCCAGGCACTGTCTTGGCCTCTGATGTATGAGCATGTTTTGAGGATCACTTTCATTTTCCTTGGCCTTTGTATAGTAATGAGAAATAACATAAATTAGTCTTAAGCACATGGACTGGGTTTGAATCCTTCTTGACCATGTGCTAGCTGTGTGGCCTTGAATAAATTAATTTCTCTGTACTCAATACACTCAATTTGGAATCAGGATAATATTATTACCTCTATCAGAAGTTAATAGTAGACACTTAGAGAGTTTCCTGTTGCTCTAATAAAGCTGGGAATATCTTTTTCTAAAATTTCACTTATATATGAGAATATATTTGTAAGTTAATTTCCCAGAGTAGAATTTTAAAGTAAGAGGATATATGCTTTTTACATTTATATAGGGATTCCTGAATTACCAAGTGGTTGTCCCATTTACCAATTCACCAAATGTATGATTGCCCATTTCCTCAATATTAAAAAACTTTTTTCTTCTTTGCCAGTCTGATAGTTGAAAAGTGACTCTTTAGTTCCATTTTTACTTAGCAAAGGTGTTTAGAGATCATATGTTTATTGATCATATATTTTTCTTTTCTGATCATATAACTCTTTGCATATTTTTCTAATGGTTGTAGATATCTTACATATTAAGGACCTTATTACTTTTTCTCTCTTAACTTACAAAGGAATACTTGAAGATATCTTTGACTCTTCTTTTTTTCACTTGAGCCAAATTTTCTTGAATCACAATACAGGCCCCATTGTCTTATAAAGTCTTAAACAATATTACAATATTACAAGTTTCTAGTTCTAATACATTCTGCATGCTATTACTCGACTATTATTTTTAGAATACAACATATCATCACCAGTATCAAAATATTTTAGGAGCTCTACATTGTATTTAGGAACTGTTTAACATCCAACAATGTCTGCGAATTACCCTCTATCTACTTGTCCAAACTTATTTTTCAGAATATTCTTACTTGAATCTACTGTTCCAGGGAAATGTTCCACTCTTTACTCCTTGAATATGCCATAGACATAAGGAATATTTTTCAAAGAGTTGATTCCTACCTAGCAAGCACTTTCTGAATGCTTTATGTTTCTTCACATGTTAAATTTTCTTTTGGATACAATTTAAGTCTCATCCCCCCCATACCCACTCCCCAGGGAAACTTATTTTATGACTGCAATTTTTGGAAATTCCTTCCCATTTTTCATTCTTGGACGACTCAACAATTATTTTGCTGAATTACATACCTTAGCCAATGGCATTTCTATATACATAGTCACCCAAACTTGAAATTTAGACACTTCTCTAGAATCTACCCCCCTTTTAATCCAGTCAAATCTATTCTGGTGATATTTCTGCCTATTTGGACTTAGAAATCCAAACATGTCTCTATCTGCAATGCTACTATCTGAGGTCAGTCTACAGGCTAATATTGTTATAATCTAAGATCTGGAGACAGATATGAGCGTTAAGACTTGAGACACATTTGGAGCAACAATTTCCATCAGCCACATTTTGTAATGCTTAAGTGAAACCAGCATATTTCAGATAGGAAAGGAGTCACATGACTGTGAGGAACGACTGACTTTACCCTGTTCAGAGAGGGTTTGAGCATGAGACACTGAGAAATCTGGCTAGTAGCTGTTGATAGCAAACGTTCATGTTTTGTAATTTTTGCTATTTCTATTGTGAACCTTATCCTTGACTTTCTCTCTTGAAGTTTATACTTCCAGTTAAAAATCCTGTTATTCCCTAAAGTTTAATAAGATGTAGATTTTTAAGAAAGATTTCCATCAAATGCCACAAGTTACCAAAATTTGGGGACTGGGGTTTTGGAAGGATATTCCTGAAAGTTCCTGAATATATTTATTGGGATACTAGGGTGAGGGAAAGAAGTGATATCAGTGTTTTGAAAGCTGGCTGAGATTTCCATCTTGTCTCCCGTTCCTGCATGTGTTTGTGGCAAAATGCAGTTAAGAGATATTATCACAGAAAAGACTTACCAAGGAAAACATCTTAATATTCTAACAGATATGCTTTTTCAGGTTTTAAGCGGAAACTTTCACGTTGGTCCAGAATACATTGCCTTGACTAATATATACCAAACTCTTTCTTTGAAAAGTCTTTATGGAGAGGTTAATAATTAGAAATTAAGAACTTACCTAAGCATCTTGGTGGATCTGACCACTGTCCATTTCTACATGTTACATATTTGGAGCCCCAGAGTTCATAGAAAGCCTGGCAACGGTACTCAACTGTTGATCCTTGTGGATATTCTTTTAACAGGAAGGAAGTAATATCTCCATTGCGAATAGATGGAGGAGGTTCACACTTTTCTCTAGATTCTGAAAAATGGCATTTGATTTGTTAAGAAAGAAAATCAATGCATAGGTAAAATGGAAGCAATAAATACAAATAAAGCACCATATATTATCTTCATAATTCTTAAACGGTGTCTGAGAGTACAAATTATGCATTAAAGAATTTCACTTAAATAGCCTGAGAGTTACATATTTTATAATTACTCCTTTTACCGTAAGGTAAAACCCACATAACACATTTGGTGAAAAATCTCAGAGGCTTTCAGGCTGTAGATAGAAATAGTAATATTGTATGAATAATACTAGAAAAGAGCGTTGCTAAGAAAATGCAGGTAGCGAGAAAGCACCAAACTCTCCTTAATAACACATTGTACTATCTAATGGTCTTTATTGATTTTTTTTAAAAAGAGTTATTTATTTATTTACTATTTATCCATTTTAAACCCCCCCTTTTCCCTGTTTTTGCCGTTTTGTGTCCACTTGTTGAGCAATTCTCTTTGTCTGTTTCCTGCCCTCCCCTCTCATCCTTCTCTTCCTGTCTTCACCAGGATTTGATCCTAGGAACCTCCAATGTGGAAGAGAGGTGTTCTGCCACCTGTGCCACCTCAGTTCCTGACTTTCTGGTGCGTCTCCTCTTGGCTTTCCCTTGTGTCACTCTCCTGTTAAGTCATCATCTTTCTGTGTGGTTAGGCGGGGCCTGGGCGGCTCACCCGAGCACCTTCTATATTTGTTTCTTTTATTTTACCGGGAGGTTCTGGGGATCAAACCCAGGTCCCTCCATATAGGAAATGGACGCCCAACCATTCGAGACACATCCGCCCTCTAAGGGTCTTTAGATACCTTTTTTGTTTGTTATTTTTATAACAAAATCTTTATAACATATTCTTGTTATGTTTTCTCCTTTGCAAAGCAATATAAAAATTCTCCAAGATAAAATGTGCATCGTCTGCTCCTTGCCATCATTCTTTGAAATATATGAAATCTATCTGTTTCTGCAAACTTGTACACTTCTATTGCATAAAAATTGGATAGTGTTCATTGTGCCCTACATGTTTTCAAAATTTTAACAATATATTATGGACACTTTTTTTTTCTCATCAGTAAATATTATCTTTACCTGATCCTTCTTAATGGACAGTTGTAATCCAGTGTATAGACTTCCATTCTTTGTACAGTTCAAGATAAAACTGGAGTTATATAAGAGAGGAACCTGTACCACATTTAGAGAAAAAAAGGAACTTTGCTTGAGGGAGTGTTGTATAAATTAAGACCTAAAGGATGAGTACATTTTTTTCTTTCAAAGTTTCAGATCCTTCCAGGCTAAAGGCACATATTGTGCAAAATCATGAGATAGAAGAGTTCCTAGTATATTTAAGAATTAAAAGTAGATCAATATATGCAGAGCCAAGAGACAAAAATGAAAGCTGCAGATGGGTCTGAAGCTGTCAATAACATAGGGATTTTGTGATTAATGCTAAGAAAATATTAAAACCAGTGAGGGGATTTAAGCAGAAGAGTGACATGATCAGGTTGCGAGTAATAAATAACACTCTGACTGAAGAGCGGAGAAAAGAAAAAGGGCTATCTTTTAATAAATAGTGAAGCAAGAGTCAATAGTGTTTTCACTTACACTACGGTCTCTCCTCTTCCCCACTTGCAGCTGTATTGAAGCACTATTGACCCTATTCTATCTAGATCTACTTACATTATCCAAATTTTAATCATTACGGATATATCATTTTTTACTATTTTTTCAGCTCATTTGCACTTCTAAATTGGTCCCAACAATCCAGTGACCCTGACCCTTTTGCATTGTTCTTTCCCCATTCATTTCTTCTCTTTCTTCTGTACCTGGATTAGATTCCATGGTGACTACTGTAATCACTCCCTTGCATACACACTCAGTTCCTATGCCTTTCTTTCCATCTGTAACCCAAGCCTTAGAAAACCTCAGTCCTCTTCAGATAAATTCTCTGCCTACTCTTTCCCTGTATTGGAGAAGCAGAATGTGGCTACAAGAAAAACAGATGCAACTGTCCCGACTTGTCTCATTTTAAATTAATTATTATAAACTCAAAAGGGACTTCACCACTGCTCAGTTTTTTTCCTTCCTTACTTTAATTATCTCTCTACTTAACCACCAACTCCAACTCTCTGTTATATTAATGACTTTAATAGTTCACTTATATATAGAAGTAATCATAATAAAACTACATCATGCTCTCATTAACAAATCTAAGAATCAAATGCATTTTAAGCCTGTGTTCTCTATTACATTGGACAAAGATACTAGCTTATATCTAATTAAGACCCCTTCACTTCTGTACCAGATTTTACCCCTTATTTCTATGCAAGCAAGCTTCTCTTTCAATTATCTTTTCTCAACTGTATCATTAATTTCTTCATTTTTCTAATTCATTACTCAAGCTTAGTGAAAATCTCCCATCTCAAAAGAATTGAAAAACAAGTCAAAAAGTCTCCATAGAACCCAACTCTTTCTCCAGTCATCCCCTATTTTTCTGCTCTCTATAAAAACAGATCACTACAAAGCATTCTTTGCTATCACTGCCTTACTTTATCTCACCACTACATTCAAATCAATGCCTTCCATCTAGTCAAATTCATTGGTCTAAATCAAATACTCAGCAAATTTAATCTGGGTGATCAGTCCTTTTCCAGTCTATAGCTTATGTTTCATTCTCGTAAGTGTCCCTTACAGGGAAATTTTTAAAAAATTTTGATGAAATCTTTTTTATCGATTCTTTCTTTTATGGATCATCCTTTTGGTGTCATGTCTAAGAACTTCACCAAACCCAAGGTCAAGAAGATTTTCTCCTGTTTTCTTCTAGACATTTTATAATCTTATATTTCACATTTAGATGTAGAATCAGTTTGGAGTTAGTTTTTGTATAAGGTGTGAGGATTAAGTTGAGATTAAGTTTTTAACTAAGGATGTATAATTGCCCCAACTCTGTTTGTGGAAAAGACATTCCTTCTTCCATTCAATTGTATTTGCACCTTTGTCAAAATTCAATTGAGCATATTTGCACAGTACTATTTCTGGACTCTCTATATGTCTATATGTTGATTTATGTCTATGTCTCCATCAATACTACGTTGCCTTGATTGCTGTTGCTACATAATTAAGCCTTAAAATTGAAGTATAATTCTTCCAACTTTATTCTTTACCAAAATTGAATACTAGTTCCTTTCCCTTTCCATATACATTTTAGAATCAGCTTATCCAAAATACAAAAAATATTGCTGGGGGGGCACATGTGGCTCAAGCAGTTGGGTGCCTGCCTCCCACATGGGAGATCTCAGATTCGGTTCTCAGTGCCTCTTAAATAAGACGAGCAGTCAATGAGTGGACACAACAAGCAGACAATGAGCAGGCAGATGAGGGAGCCATCTTGGGGGGATATTAAAAAAAAATAAAAAAATATCTTGCTGGGATTTTGATAGGAATTATAGATCAATTGGGGGACAATTGTTGCTTTTCTATTTTGAGTCTTCTAAATCAGTAATGTGGTATGACATTCCATTTATTAGGTCTTTGATTTCTTTCATTATTGTTTTGCAATTTTCAGCATATGGATCTTGTCAGTGTTTTTTAGATTTTTAGCTACGTATGTATTTATTTGGAGCTATCATAAATTGTATTATGCTTTTAATTTTGGTTTCCAATTGTTCACTGCTAGTATATGGTAATACAATTTATTTTGGGTTGTTGACCTTAATTGATTTTTGAATATTGAGCCATTCTTGTATGCTTGGAGTAAACCTCTCTTGGTCTGTGGTGTATTTTTCTTTATAAATGAACAATTTGATAATAATTTGTTAAGGATATTTGTTTCTAAGTTCATAAGGGGTACTAGTTTGTAGTTTTCTTTTTGATTCTTATTTTTCCTTTTGTATGTCTTTGTGTGGTTTTGGTGTCAGGAAGATCCTGGCTTCATATAATAAATCACTTAGGATATCTTCCACTTTTATTTTCTGGAGGAAGTTTTGTAAAATTGGTGTTATTTCCTCTTTAAATGTTTGGTAGAATTCACCAGTGAAATCACTGGGGCTTGGAAATTTTTCTTTTAGAAGGATTTTAACCGTGAATACAATTTCTTTATAATTAGATGACTGTTCAGATTACCTATGCATTTTGGGTGACTTTTGGTATTTTATGTCTTTCAAGGTTTGGTTTATTTCATCTAGGTTTTCAGTTATGGGTATAGAGTTGTTCATGGTGTATCTTTATTATTTATTTAATGTCGTCAGGGTCTGTAGAGATATCTTGTGTTTCATTCCTGATATTGATAACCAGTGGGAAGGGACATGGCTACCCCTCTTTGTTGGCATTTACTACTGCCAGTGGGGCTAGTCAAAAGGGCCCCTTCCCATAAGGTCATTTTTGTTGTATTGCCCAGAGAGGAATAGAGGTGGTACAGGCTGTTTACTATCATTTTCATTGCTTCTTTTATGGCATTGGTAGAACAGGTATAATCAAAAGGAATCACTGCAGTAGGGCCTCCCTATTTCCTATCCTCTGACTACAGAGAGCAGGCTTTTCCTCCCCCTGCCCTACATTTTTGTTCTTTTAAGTGCACCCATTAGCACTTCTGGATTTTGGGTTTCTCTAGCTTAGATTATCTCTAGCTCAGAAATAACATAAACAGTGTCACATGATATAATCAAACCATTTGTGTCAATGCTGAAAAACTTTAGCTTTGTTTTCTCACTACGCACATTCATTCAAACGTCATACAAGTTAAATAATAATAATTCAAGAGAGGTAGATCATTCTTGCAACAAAATTAAAATAAATATTAAATCAGCTAATTATATTTTCTTACTGCCTTTGACTACTTTAGCCAGGTGATTTTTTTTCTGTTGACAAATGTTTTCTTGTTGCTGAGATTTTTTCACTTTCTAAATATGACAAATTTGAACTCTAAGCATAATTCATTTACATTACACCCTAATTCCTAGTGACAGAAATACAATTATTGATTTCCCAGTGGATGTTTTTTCTTGTGATCATCTTTGCTTGTATATTATATGAGGTTTAGTTCTATTTAAAAAGAGAAAACTTTCATTTCTATTTTGAAGGAAGCCAACAATTGTTTTATATAAAATCATAGGAAAACTCCAAATAGATTTAAGGTGTAATATATAATCAATCATAACTTGGTTTCCTTTAAAATTTGTATTTCATCTTCTAAACAATACACAAAACCTAACTTTCAGGAAAACATGTCTCTTATATTGTTGCAAATAGCAATAACTGCTTATTGATAATTAAATTATTTAATTTAATATTAACAATAAAAACACTATAATATAAATGCCTTAAATATGTGATATTTTAATAGTTATATTTATATTTTGTCTTTGGAAACAATTTTATTTCTGTAGAATTTCAACTGAATTTGCATAATTTCAAGGTAACATTTAGTAGGTTTTACTCAAATATTAGGTATTGTTTTACTTAAATATTAGGTATTGTCTTCAAAGCTCATCACTATTTTTGACTATTATTTTCTATTATCACCTACATTTCATCTATGTACGTAGGCAAATTAAACCTGCAGCTATAATCTAGAGATTTTCTTATACAATCAAGCACATTTAGAACTATAAACCAATAAGGGAACTTTTTCAAGAAAAGTAAGTAGATATACAGTTAGTAGATTTGTGTTTTTTTTGTTTTTTTTTTTTATCATAAGACATATTTTTACTTACTGATGGGGCTACATTTGGGAGGGGAGGACCAGCCACCTTCCACACATGAAATGGTGCTCTCGTTATTTTGAAGACTGTAGCCTGAGTCACAGAAAATTTGTACAGTGGCACCTTCTAGATATGCTTGTCCTGAAGATACAGAAAAACCGTTTTCCACCCAAGGGAAAAAGCACAGTCCTAAAGATGCAAAAGATAAATTTGAATGTGTTGAAAATGGTTAACTAAATTCAAACTTTGAAATATTCAAAGAGAATGTCAAGATTTAAATCAGAAAGCAGTACAAAACAAATTTCTAAAAGTAAACTTTAGTTTATGCTACCATATGCATATAAGAAAAGGAAAAGTAATAGTCAATGCTATTATCGGTTATTTAAATGAAACCATTTTGCATTCAAAAGCAATTCCAGATAGTTCAAAATTGTAAATATTTTAGTTAATGTTTTGAATTCTTATTTACTCTCATCAATTACTCTTCACAGAAGAAAGTGGGGGCATTTTTGTTTCCTCTGAGGGATTGTCTTTTCTTTTCCCTCTGTTTTTATCTTTCTGGATTATCTTTCTGGATTCTGCCATAATATTGGGCCTGCTCTACTCACTGAAGAATTAATATAGAAAAATGGTCCTCAACCAGGGGCAATTTTGTCCCCCAGGAGATATTTGACAATGTTTGGAGACATTCTTGTTTGTCACAGCTTGCCTGGAGCTACTGGGTAGAGGTTAAACTTCTTGCAATGCACAGGACAGTGTCCCCACAACAAAGAATCTGGTCCAAAACACCAATACCGCCAGGATTGAGAAACCCTGCTGTAGATAAACATTTAAGTGTTAAGGATGAGATTAACAGAAAATATGAACACAGTTAAAATAGTAAACCAAAATTGCTCTTTTAGAAAATTTATGGTGTACTGCAAAACAATTCATTTTTAATAAAATGATGTTTTATAAAATGATGTTATTATAGGAAATATTAGAAATATTAGAAAAGAGATATCAACTGTCAAAACTTTTGACCATTTGTATGCAAAATTCAAAAATATTCCTGTTTATAGAACACATTCATATTTCCCCAAAGGTTATGTCTTTAGTCATTTGATTTTCATAAAAGGCTTCTCAAAAAAAAAAGACAACATTCCTCATCTTTGTTGTCTCCTCTAGTCCCTGCCCCTGTGACTGTCTGTCAAAACCCTGTGATCCCTCTGGTTTCTCCCTCTCTATTTACTGAATAAATCATCCAAATAATGATCAAGACATTTACTCACTATGACACTGTGGTGTTGGTGACCATCCTTCTTCTGTGCATGTTATGCGAGTCCAAAAGGATCTTGAAGGAGGCATGAAACTATATTCACAAGAATAATAGAAAAATTTCCCCAAAGGAGCTGGAAAAAGTGATTTGTATCTGCTTTCATCATATAGTTGTCCATGCTTTATTTCTGGAAATTCACAAAGTTTCTCTTGGCAAAACAAAACAAAACAAAACAAATAAACAATAATATGCACTAAAGAATAAATAACATCAATTTCAATGATATTATCGACGCAATTCATTCATTTATTAACCCATTACCCTTTTGCTATTAGTGATTAAGAAACAGAGAAGTATCTATAACTCTGAATACAAAGATATTTAAATAGGTCATTGCCAAAGAGATGCTATTAACATTTTTGGAACCAAAGGAAGTATAAACTCTTTTCAAGTATCTACAAGAAGATAGTAGAGAGCAACTTAAAAATGAATGTAGAGTAAGCCAGACACAAAAGGACAAATATTACATGGTCTTACTAATATGAACTAAATACAAAGAATAAATCGTCGAGTTAAAACCTAGAGTATGGGTTATTAGGAGATAAGAGGAAAGTTGAAAAAGACTACTGATGTTTAATATATGTAGAAGTTTTAATTAACTTGACTGTAAAAGTGTGGAATTGAATAGAGTTGATGGTAACACATTATAGTGAGTAGCAGCTGGTTTATAAATGGGATTGTGGCTGAAAGGGGTAGTCTAGAGATATAAATGTCAATTGAAAGAAAGCTAGAGAATAATCTAGGGACTGAATGTAGCAGTTTGATATAGTTATGAATTCCAAAATTAGAGATTGGATTATGCTTGTAAACTGGTCTGTTCCTCTGGGTGTGATTAAGTTATGATTAGGGCTTTGATTAACTTATGTCAGTAGGACTTTGAGCCCCACACCTTGGTGGGTGGGGTCTCAAAGATAAAAGAAATGGCAAAGCACAGAGTTGGGGGTTTGATGTTGGAGTTTTGATGCTGGAGCTGGGTGAGGCGAGCACACAGAGGAGCTTGGTCCTGAGGAAGGAAAGAAGGCCCCAGGAATAGACGAGCCTTTCACCTGGTGGTCTGCAGCTGGTCTTGTGGAGAGAGGCAAGCCTGGGCCTGGAGACAGGCAAGCCCCAGGAAGAGAGAAACCCTGTGGAGAGAAGCAAGCCTAAGCCCAGAGAGGGGCAAGCCCCGGGAAGAGAGGAACCTAAGAAACCTGAACCCTGGCAGACATCGGCAGCTGTTTTGCTCCAACACGTGGCAACAGACTTTGGTGAAGGAAGAAACTTATGCGTTATGGCCTGGTAACTGTGGGCTTCTACCCCAAATAAATACCCTTTTTAAAAACCAACCAATTTCTGGTATTTTGCATCAGCACCCCTTTGGCTGACTAATACACTGAATAATACAGTGAACCCAGAGGTGGATGAGAATTGTAGTTGATGGTACAGATGCAAGAGTGTCCTTCTGTGAACTAGAGCAGATGTACATCACCATGGTAGGGTGGTGGGAATGTGGAGAAGCATGGGAAAAATACATTTGGTGTGACCTATGGACTGTGGTTAAAAGCAATACTTTAATATTCTTGCATCATTGCCAAAGATGTATTGTGTTGATAATCGGGGTGGGGGGGGGTGGTATGGAAAAAGTGTGCCAAATGTACTTTATGGACCATGGTTGGTGCCAACAGTCTCATGATATTATCTCAAAATCTGTAACAAATGTTCTACCACAGTGTTGTGTGTTGGTGAAGGGGTGTTGTATAAAAATTCTACACCTGTGCATGATTGTTTTGTAAGTACACAATTTCTGTAATAAAAACATATTTAAAAAATAATACAGTGGGTTGGGGGAAAAATACACCAAATGTAAGATATAGACTATGGTTAGTAGTAATGCTTTAATGATGCTCGTTCATAATTTGTTACAAATATTTCACAACAATGCAAGTTATTTGCAGTCGGGTGATGCAAGGGATCCCTGTATAATGTTATGCATGTTTGTTTTGTAAGTTCACAATACACTTATTGTTTATGTATGTTCATGTATAAATGATATACTTTAATAAATTGCTTTTAAAATGAATAAAAAAACAATGCAGAGGGTAAGAGTAACTTTATCACATAGACCTCACTGATCTAAGATATATGTTGGTGGGATGACCGTGCTGATTTTAATTCTCCATTTACTCCTTTCTTCTCTCCTTTTGTTTATTATGAGCTGTTCCATGAGAAATACCAGGCATGTCTGTCCCCTTCAATCCAGTCAAGATATTACATAGGTAAGTTTTAAAAAATATCATTAGCATTTTTTATGATTATAAATATATTTTCAGTGAAAAAAATTTAGAATGAGCAAAGAAGCATAAAACAAACAAAAAAATCACTGACTATAAAATCCACCCCAAACAAAAAATCCAGGATATGAATAAGAAATAAGAAATAGGTATGTATGGGTGTATATTTGATTACATGTGCATTTATTGTGGTGGGAAAATATGAAACAAATTTAGAATTGCCATTGTCCCTACAGAAAAAGAATACTTTGTATAATATATAATATATAAGCAAATAAATATGCAAAAAAAAACATTGATTTAAATAAATATGCAATAAAATAAACAAATAAGTGAACATAAATAATTTCATACAAATATACAATATATTTTATAAATAATATGCATTATTTGAATATGTAATATGTGTTACACTTTTTACACTGCTTTTGAAAAAAATTTAACTTTACTTTCTTATTTAGAGGCATTTCCACAAAATAGTACTGACGTTTCATAAAGAGACTATTTTCCTCTTTTAAAAAATACTACAAACAAATTTCTGCTGATGAACTAGCCAAACAAACAAATTTCATTTATCTTGAGATAATGCACAGTAACTGAAACTATTAGATCAGGTAATATGAAGCATTGTGAAATAAGAATTTATTTATCTAACTACCTAAAAATGTGCTTTAGAAAATTTGGCAAGGACAAAGAGACACTCATATATTAAGAATGGGTTTCCAGTCTTATTTCTCATTATTCTATTCAAATGTCC
>JAQZBX010005330.1:0-30076 GCA_029593785.1 Cabassous unicinctus
CTTTGAATGCAGCAGTTAAATCAACATTGAAAGTTATGTAAAATACTTGTTTGTTTGGTGCTAGGCACTTGCTTTCACTCATTACCAATGTAAAAACACTGCTTTTACCTAATACTATGCCAAAACACCAGTTTCGTCTTGTTAAAAACTAAGCAATATGCTCATTTCATTGGCAGCTATGCACTTGTTTTCTCTTAAAATGAATGTCAAATCACAACTTTTACTATGCCAAAGCTGCCCGTTTCTGAGTTTTGAAATCTAAGCAAGATTCATGTTTAGTAGAATAGTATACATATGTTTTCAATTGCAATCAAATTGAAATCACTGTTTTTCCTTAACGTTAGCTGAATGCATGGACTTCTTGCTTTAGAAATCTAAAAAAGAAACTTTTTCATTGGGTGATTTGCATGACTTTCCTTTTACAATCAGCTTCAAGACACTGGTTTCACCTAACTCTCTCTGAAGGCAGGAGTTACTTCAAGTTGAAAGGTAAGAAAAATTCTCATTTCTTTGGCTGCTTTGCCCTTGCTTTCACTCACATGTCAAGACAATGCTTTTGCCTAAGGCAAGCCAATGCAGTGGTTCCTTCACTTTACAAAAGTAAATAAGTTTTGTCTTTTATTTGCTGCTTTCCTGTGTTTTCACTTAAATTCATCTTCTAAACCCTGGTTTACCATAATAGGCTGTGAATGCAGCAGTTAATTCAACTTTGAAAATTAAGTAAGATACATTTTTCTTTGGCTACTATTTGCTTGCTATCACTCATTATCGATGCAAAAACACAGTTTTTACCTAATACTATGCCAAAACACTGGTTTCTTCAGTTTTCAAAGCTAAGCATTATACTCTTTATATTGGCAGCTATGCACATATTTTCACTTACAGTGAATCACAAAACATTGCTTTTATTATGCCAAAGCTGCCGGGTCCTCACTTTGGAAATCTAAGTAAGATTCTTGTATCTTTCAATGGTATACATGTTTTTGCCATTAAAGTCAACTTGAAAACACTCCTTTTCCCTAATGTTGGCTGAATGCATTGCATTCTTTGGTTTAGAAAACCAAAAAAGAAAGAGTTTCTTTGGCTGATTTGCATGTGTATACATTTACAAACAAATTCAGGACACTGGTTTCACCTATCTCTCTTAATGCAGTAGTAACCTCAAGTGTGAAAGGTACGTAAGATTCTTGTTTGTTTGGCTGCTTTGCACTTGCTTTCACTCATTATCAATGTAAAAACACTGCTTTTAACTAATACTATGCCAAAACACAGGTTTCATCAGTTTTCATAACTAAGCAATATACTCCTTGCATTGGCAGCTTGGCCCTTGTTTTCAACTACAATGAATGCCAAAATACTCCTTTTACTATTCCAAAGTTTCTGGTTCCTCACTTTTGAAATCTAAGTAAGATTCTTGTTTCTTACAATGCTATACATGTGTTTTCAATTACAATAAACTTGAAAACAATGCTTTTCCGAAATGTTGGCTGAATGCATTGAGATCTTTGCTTTAGAAAACCAAAAAATAAATTGTTTCTTTGGCTGATTTGCATGTGTATTCATTTACAATCAACTGCCTGACACTGTTTTCACCTAACTGTCTGTGAATGCCATAGTCATTTCAAGTTTGAAAGGTAAGTAAGATTCTTGTTTGTTTGGCTGCAATGCCCTTGGTTTCCCTCACATGTCAACACAGTTTTTCCCTAATGCTAAGCCAATGCAGTGCTTTCTTCACTTTACAAAACTAAATAAGGATTGTCTTTTATTTGCTGCTATGCCTATGTTTTCACTTAAATTCATCTTCAAAACACTGGTTTCCCCTAACAGGCCATGAATACAGCAGTTAATTCCACTTTGAGAGTTCAGTATGATACTTGATTGTTTGGCTTCTATGCACTTCCTTTCACTCTTTATCAATGTAGAAACACTTCTTTTACCAAAGAATATGCCAAAACAGTGCTTTCTTCAGTTTTCAAAACGAAGCAAAATGCTCATTACATTAGCAGCAGTGCACTTGTTTTCAATTACACTGAATGTCAAAATACTGGTTTTACTACGCCAAAGCTGCCGGGTCTTCAGTTTCGAAATCTTAGTAAGATTCTTGTTTCTTACAGTGCTATACATGTGCTTTCAATTACAATAATCTTGAAAACACTTCTTTTCCCAAATGTTGGCAGGATGCATTGAGTTCTTTGCTTTAGAAAAGCAAAAAAGAAACTTGATTCATTGGCTGATTTGCATGTGTATTCCTTTACAAACAACTTCAACACACTGGTTTCACCTAACTCTCTGTGAATGCAGCAGTTACTTCAAGTTTGAAAGGTAAGTAAGATTCTTGTTTCTTTGGCTGCTATGCCCTTGCTTTCACACACATGTCAACACACAGCTTTTGCCTAAGACTAAAGCAATGCAGGGGATTTTTCACTTTACAAACTATATAAGACTAGCTTTTTATTTGCTGCAATGCCTGTGCTTTCACTTAAATTCATCTTCAAATATCTGGTTTCCTGTAACAGCCTGTGAATGCATCAGATAATTCCACTTTGAAAGTTAAGTAAGATACTTGCTTGTTTCGATGTTTTGCACTTGCTTTCATTATTACCAATGTAAAAACATGTAAAAACATTGGTTTTCCTTAACGTTGGCTGAATGCATTGAGTTCTTTCATTTAGAAAACCAAAAAAGTAACTTGTTTCATTGGCTGATTTGCATGTGTATTTTTTTTACAAACATCTTCAAGACACTGGTTTCACCTAACTCTCTGTGAATGCAGTAGTTACTTCAAGTTTGAAAGGTAAGTAAGATTCTTGTTTTTGTGGGTGCTATACCCCTGCTTTCACTCACATGTCAACACACAGATTTTGCCTAAGCCTAAGCCAATGCCGTGGTTTCTTAACTTTGCAAAACTAAATAAGATTTGCCTTTTATTTGTTGCTATGCTTGTGTTTTCACTTAAATCCATCTTCAAAACACTGGTTTCCCCGTACAGTCTGTGAAAGCTGCAGTTAATTCAACTTTGAATGTTAAGTAAGATGTTTGTTTGGCTGCTATGCATTGTTTCCCTCACTATCAATGCAAAAACACTGCTTTTTTGTAATACTATGCCAAAACATGTGTTTCTTCAGTTTTCAAAACTAAGCAATACACTCAGTATATTGGCAGCTATGCACTTGTTTTGACTTACAATGAAGGTCAAATCACTGTTTTCCCTATGTCAAATTTACCAGTTCCTCACTTTGGAAGTCTAAGTAAGATTCTTGTTTCTTACAATGCTATACATGTGTTTCCAAATACAATCAAGTTGAAAAAAACTGCTTTCACTCATATGTCAACACACAGCTTTCGCCTAAGTCTAAGCCAATGCAGTGGTTTCTTCACTTTACAAAACTAAATAAGATTTGTTTTTATTTGCTCCTATGCCTGTGTTTCCACTTAAATTCA
The DNA here is from genome assembly GCA_029593785.1 of Cabassous unicinctus. Lineage (NCBI taxonomy): Eukaryota > Metazoa > Chordata > Mammalia > Cingulata > Chlamyphoridae > Cabassous > Cabassous unicinctus. Next base: position 3,442 of record JAQZBX010005330.1, read on the forward strand.
TCTTCAAAACCCTTGTTTCCGCTAACAGGCTGTGAATGCAGCAGTTAATTCAAGTTTGAAAGCTAAGAAAGATACTTGTTTGTTTGGCTGCTATACGCTTGCTTTCACTCATTATCAATGTAAAAACAGAGCTTTTACTCAATAGTATGCCAAAACACTGGTTTCTTCAGTTTTCAAAACAAAGCAATGTACTCATTCCATTGGCATCTATTCAAGTGTTTTCACAAACAATGCTTGTGAAAACACTGATTTTACTATGCCAATGCTGCCAATTCCTCTCTTTGGAAATCTAAGAAGATTCTTGTTTTTTACAATGCTATACATGAGTTTTCAATTACTACCCACTTGAAATCACCGCTTTTCCAGAACGTTGGCTGAATGCATTGAGTTCTTTGCCTTAGAAAACCAAAAAAGAAACTTGTTTCCTTGGGTGATTTGCATGTTTATTCATTTACAATCACTTAAGACACTGGTTTCACAAAACACTCTGTGAATGCATTTGTAACTTTTAGTTTGAAAGGTTAGAAAGATTTTTTTTGTTTGGTTGCATTGCCCTTGCTTTCACTCACATGTCAACACACAACTTTTGCCTAAAGTTAAGCCGATGCAGTGGTTTCTTCACTTTGCAAAACTAAATGAGATTTGTCTTTAATTTGCTGCTATGCATGTGTTTTCACTTAATTTCATCTTCAAAACACTGGTTTCCTCTAACAGGCTGTGAATGCAGCAGTTAATTCAAATTTGATTGTTAAGTAAGACTCTTGTTTGGTTGGCTACTATGGGCTTGCTTTCACTCATTATCAATGTAAAAACATTGTTTTAACCTAATACTATGCCAAAACACTGGTTTCCTCAGTTTTCCAAATGAAGCAATATACGCATTACATTGGCAGCTCTGCACTTGTTTTCACGTACAATATATGTCAAAACACTGCTTTTACTAAGCCAAAGTGGCTGGTTTCTCACTTTGGAAATCTAATTAAGATTCTTGATTCTTACAATGCTATACATGTTTTTTCAATTAAAATCAAGTTGAAAACACTGCTTTTCCCTAAGCTTGGCTGAATGCATTGAGCTCTATGCTTTAGAAAACGAAAAACAAACTTGTTTCATTGGCTGATTTTCATGTGTATTCATTTACAAACAACTTCAAGACACTGGTTTCACCTATCTCTCTGTGAATGCAGTGGTTATTTCACGTTTGAAAGGTAAGTAAGATTCTTTTTTTTTGGCTGCTATGCCCTTGCTTTCACTCGTATGTCAACACACAATTTTTGTCTAAGGCTAAGCCAATGTAGTGGTTTCTTCACTTTACAAAACTAAATAAGATTTGTCTTTTATTTGTGCTATGCGTGTGTTTTCACTTAAATTCATCTTCAAAGCACTGGTTCCCTTAACAGGCGGTGAATGCACCAGTTAATTCAACTTTGAAAGTGAAGCAAGATACTTTTTTGTTTGGCTTCTATTCCCCTTCTTTCACTCATTATCAATGTAGAAACACTGCTTTTACCTAATACTATACCAGCACACTGGTTTCTTCCGTTTCCAAAACTAAGCAATATACTCATTACATTGGCAGCTATGCGCTTCTTTTCACTTAAAATAAAGTTCAAAACACTGCTTTTACTATGCCAAATGGCCCATTTCTCACTTTGGAAATCTAAGTATGATTCTTGTTTCTTACAATGCTATACATGTGTTTTCAATTACAATAAACTTGAAAACACTGCTTTTCCCTAATATTGGCTGAAAGCATTGTGTTCTTTGCTTTAGAGAAACAAAAAAGAAACTTGTTTCATTGGCTGATTTGCATGTGTATTCATTTACAAATAACTTGAAGACATTGGAATCACCTATCTCATTGAGAATGCCATAGTTACTTCAACTTGAAAGGTAAGTAAGATTCTTTTTTGTTTGGCTTCTATGCCCCTTCTTTCAATATGTCAAAACACAGCTTTTGCCTAAGGCTAAGCCAATGCAGTGGTTTCTTCACTTTACAAAACTAAATTAGATTTGTATTTTATTTGCTGCTATGCCTGTTTTCACTTAAGTTCATCTTCAAAACACTGGTTTTCCCTAACATTCTGTGAATGCAACAGCTAATTCCACTTTGAAAGTTTCCTAAGATAATTTGTTTAGTAGCTACGCACTTGCTTTCACTCATTATCAATGTAAAAACTCTGCTTTTACCTAATACTATGCCAAAACACTGGTTTCTTCAGTTATCAAAACTAAACAATATACTCATTATATCAGATGCTATGCACTTATTTTCACTTACATGGAATGTCAAAACACTGCTCTCAATGTACCAAATCTGCCTATTCCTTACTTTCGAAATCTAAGATTTTTTTTCCTTAAATTGCTATACATGTGTTTTCAATTACAATCAACTTGAAAACAATGCTTTTCCCTAACGTTGGCTGAATGCATTGAGTATTTTGCTTTAGAAAAACTAAAAGGAAACTTGTTTCATTAGCTGATTTGCATGTGTATTCATTTAAAAACACCTTCAAGACGCTAGTTTCACCTAACTCTGTGAATGCAGTAGTTATTTCAAGTTTGAAATTTAAGCAAGGTCCTTGTTTGTTTGGCTGCTATACCCATGCTTTCACTCACAGGTCAACACAGAGATTTTGCCAAAGGATAAGCCAATGCAGTGGTTTTTTCACTTTTAAAAACTAAACAAGATTTGTCTTTCATTTGTTCCTATGCCTCTGTTTACATTTAAATTCATCTTCAAAACATCGGTTTCACATAACAGGCTGTGAATGAAGCGGTTAATTCAACATTGAATGTTGAGTAAGACGCTTTTTCCTTTGGCTGCTATGTGCTTGCTTTCACTCATTATCAATGTAAAAACACTGCTTTTACCTAATAATGTGCCAAAACACTGGTTACTTCAGTTTCAAAACTAAGCAATATTCTCATTACATTATCAGCTATGCACTTGTTTTCAATTACAATGATAGTCAAAACACTGCTTTTATTTTGCCAAAGCTGCCAGTTCCTCACTTTCAAAACCTAAGCAAGTTTCTTGTTTTTGACAATGCTATACACGTGTTTTCAACTACAATCTACTTGAAAACACGGCTTTTCCATAATTGGCAGAATGCATTGAGTTCTTTCCTTTAGAAAACCAAAAAAGAAACATCTTTCTTTGGCAGATTTGCATGTGTATTGATTTAAAATCACCTTCAAGACACTGGTTTCCCCTAACTCTCTTTGAATGCAGTAGTTACTTCAAGTTTGCTAGTTAAGGAAGATTCTTGTTTGGGTGCTATTACCTTGCTTTCACTCACATGTCAACACACAGATTTACCTAAGGCTAAGCCAATGCAATGAATTCTTCACTTTACAAAACTAAATAAGATTTGTCTTTTATTTGCTGCTATGCTTGTGTTTTCACTTAAATTCATCTTCAAAACACTGGTTTCCCATAACAGGCTGTAAATGGAGGAGTTAATTCAGCTTTGGAAGATAAGTAAGATACTTGTTTGTTTAGCTGCTCTGCACTTGCTTTCACTCATTATCAATGTAAAAACACTGCTTTTACCTAATACTGTACCAAAACACTGGTTTCTTCAATTTAAAAACTAAGCAAAATTCTCATTACATTGGCAGCTCTGCACTTGTTTTCACTTACAATGAATGTCAAAACACTGCTTTTATTATGCCAAAGCTGCCAGTACCTCACTTTCAATATCTAAGAAATATTCTTGGTTCTTACACTGATAAACATTTGTTTTCATCTACAGCAAATTGAAAACAATGCTTTTCCCTAAGCTTCTCTGAATGCATTGAGTTATTTGTTTTAGAAAACCAAAAAAGAAACTTGTTTCATTTGCTGATTCGCATGTGTATTATTTAGAAACAACTTCAAGACACTGGCTTCCCCTAACTATGTGAATGCAGTAGCTACTTTAAGTTGGAATGGTAAGTAAGATTCTTGTTTGCTTGGCTGCTATGGCCTTGCTAACACTCACATATCAACACACAGCTTTTGCCAAAGTCTAAGCCAATGCAGTGTTTTCTTCTCTTTAAAAAATTAAATAAGTTTTGTCTTTTATTTGTTGCTATGCCTCTGTTTACACTTAAATTCATCTTCAAAACACTGGTTTCCTATAAGAGGCTGTGAATGCAGCAGTTAATTCAACTTTGAAAGTTAAGTATGATACTTGTTTGTTTGGCTGCTATGCGCTTGCTTTCACTCATTATCAATGTAAAAACCATGCTTTTACCTAATACTGTGCCAAAACACTGTTTTCTTCAGTTTTGAAACTAAGCAACATACTCATTACATTGGCAGCTATGCACTATTTTTCACTTACAATGAATGGCAAAACACTTCTTTCACTATGCCAAATCTGACAGCTCCTCACTTTGGAAATCTAAGTATGATTCTTGTTTCCTACAATGTTATACATGTGTTTTCAATTACAATAAACTTGAAAACACTGATTTTCAGTAACGTTGGGTGAATGCATTGAGTTCTTGCTTTTGAGAGCCAAAAAAGAAACTTGTTTCCTTGGCTGATTTTCATTTGTATTCATTTATGAACAATGACACGATGCTGGTTTCCCCTATCTCTCTGTGAATGCAATAGTCACTTCAAGTTTGAAAGGAAAGTAAGTTTCTTGCTTGATTGGATGCTATACCGTTGCTTTCACTCACATGTCAACACACAGCTTATTATTCTCACTAAAAATGAATGGCAAAACACGGCTTTTATTATGCCAAAGCTGCCAGTTCCTTTCTTTGGAAATCTAAGTAAGATTCTTGTTTTATAAAATGCTATACATGTTTTTTCAAATACAATCAACTTGATATCAGTGCTTTTCCCTAACATTGGCAGAATGCAATGAGTTCTTTACTTTAGAAAAACATAAAAGAAACTTCTTTCAAAGGCAAATTTTCATGTGTATTCACTTACAAACAACATCAAGACACTGGTTTCACCTAATTCTCTGTGAAAGCAGTAGTTACTTCCAATTGGAAAGGTATGTAGGTTTCTTGTTTTTTTGCTGCTATGTCCTTGCTATCACTCACATGTCATCACACAGTTTTTGCTTAAGGCAAAGCCAATGCAGTGGTTTCTTCAATTTAAAAAACTAAATAAGATTTGTTTTATATTTGCTGCTATGCTTGGGTTTTCACTTAAATTCATCTTCAAAACACTGGCTTTCCATAACGGGCTGTGAAGTCAGCAGTTAGTTCAAATTTGAATGTTAAGTAAGTACTTGTTAGTTTGGCTGCTCTGTGCTTGCATTCACTCACTATCAATGTAAAAACACTACTTTTACTCAATTCTATGTGAAAATATTGGTTTCTTCAGTTTTTAAAACTAAGCAATATATTCATTACATTGGCAGCTATGCACTTGTTTTCACTTACAATGAATGTCAAAACACTGCTTTTACTATGCCAAAGCTGCTGTTTCCTCACTTTCAAAATTTAAGTAGTTTTCTTTTTTCTTACAATGTTATACATGTGTTTTCAACTACAATCAACTTGAAAACGCTGCTTTTCCCTAACATTTCTGAATGCATTGAGATCTTTGCTTTAGAAACCAAAAAAGAAACTTGTTTCATTGCCTGATTGCATGTGTATTCACTTACAAACAACTTCAAGACACTGGGTTCACCTAACTCTCTGTGAATGCTGTAGTTTCTTCTAGTTTGAAAGATAAGTAGATTCTTGTTTTTTTAGCTGCTATGCCCTTGCTTTCACTCACATGTCATCACCAGATTTTGCCTAAGGCTAAGCCAATGCAGTGGTTCTTCACTTTTCAAAACTAAATAAGATCTGTCTTTTATATGCTGCAATGCCTGTGTTTTCACTTAAATTTATCTTCAAAACACTGGATTGCCGTAACAGGCTGTGAATTCAGCAGTTAATTCAACTTGAATGTTAAGTAAGATACTTGTTTGTTTGGCTGCTATGCACTTGCTTTCACTTATGATCAATGTAAAACACTGCTTTTACCTAATACTATGCCAAAACACTGGTTTCTTCAGTTTTCAAAGCAAAGCAATATACTCATTACATTGGCAGCAATGCACTTGTTTTCCCTTACAATGAATTTCAAATCACCGCTTTTACTATGCCAAAGATGCCGGTTCCTCACTTTTGAAATCTAAGTAAGATTCTTGTGTCTTACAATGCTATACATGGGTTTTCAATTACAATCTACTTGATTACACTGCTTTTCCCTAACGTTGGCCAAATGTATTGATTTTTTGCCTCAGATAACCAAAAAAGAACGTTGTTTCTTTGGCTGATTTGCATGTGTATTCATTTACAAACAACTTTGAGACACTGGTTTCAACTATCTCTCTGTGAATGCAGTAGTTATGTCAAGTTTGAAAGGTAAGTAAGAATCTTGCTTGTTTGGCTGCTATGCCTTTCCTTTCACTCACATGTGAACACACAGCATTTGCCTAAGGCTAAGCCATGCAGTGGTTTCTTCACTTTACAAAACTAAATAAGGGTTGTCTTTTATTTGCTGCTACACCTTTCTTAACACTCAAATTCGTCTTCAAAACACTGCTTTCCCATAACAGGCTGTGAATGCAGCAGTTAATTCAACTTTGAAAGTTAATTGAGATACTTGTTTGTTTGGAGGTCAGGCGCTTGCTTTCACTCATTATCAATGCAAAAACTCTGTTTTTACCTTATACTATGCAAAAACACTGCTTTCTTCACTTTACAAAAGTAAGCAACATACTCATTACACTGGCAGTTATACACTTGTTTTCAATTACAATGAATGTCAAAACACTGCATTTACTATGCCAAAGCTGCTGGTCCCTCACTTTCAAAATCTAAGTAAGATTCTTGTTTCTTACAATGCTATACATGTGTTTTCAATTACAATTAACTTGGAAACACTGAATTCCCCTAGAATTGGCTGAAAACATTTAGTTCTTACAATTAGAAAACCAAAAAAGAAACTTCTTTCATTGGCTGATATGCATGTGTATTCCTTTAAAAACAACTCAAAGACACTAATTTCACCTACCTCTCTGTGAATGCAGTAGTTATTTCAAGTTTGAAACGTTAATAAGATTCTTGTTTGTTTGGATGCTATGCCCTTGCTTTCACTCACATGTCAACAACAGATTCTGCCTAAGGTTAAGCCAATGCAGTGATTTCTTCACTTTACCAATCTAAATAAGTTTTGTCTTTTATTTGCTGCTTGACTTGTGTTTTCACTTAAATTCATCTTAAAAACACTGGTTTCCCATAGCTGGCTGTGGATGCAGTAGTTAATTCAACTTTGAAAGTTATGTAAGATACTTGTTTATTTGGCTGTTATGTGCTTGCTTTCACTCATTATAAATGGAAAAACACTGCTTTTATCTAATACTATGCCAAAACACTGGTTTTTTCAGTTTTCAAAATTAAGCTATATACTCATTACATTGACAGCTTTGCACTTGTTTTCACTTACAATGAATGTCAAAACACTGCATTTACTTTGTCAAAGTTGCCAGGGCCTCACTTTTGAAATCTAAGTAACATTCCTGTTTCTTACAATGCTATACATGTGTATTCAATTACAATCAACTTGAAAACACTGCATTTCCTGAATGCTGGTTGAATGCAGTGAGTTCTTTGCTTCAGAAATGCAAAATGGAAAACTTCTTTCATTGGCTGATTTTCATGTGTATTCACTTAAAATCAATTTCAAAGCACTGGTTTCACCAAACTCTCTGTGAATGCAGTAGTTATTTCAAGTTTTAAAGGTAAGTAAGTATCTTGTTTGTTTGGCTGCTTTGCCCTTGCTTTCACTCACATAACCACACAAAGATTTTACCTAAACTTAAGTCAATGCAGTGGTCTCTTCACTTACAAAACTAAATAAGACATGTCTCTTAGTTGCTGCTATGCCTGTGTTTTCACTTAAATTTATCTTCAAAAAACAGGTATGCTGTAACATGCTAGAATGCAACAGTTAATTCAACTTTGAAAGTTAAATAAGATCCTTGTTCTTTTGGATGGAATGCACTTGCTTTCACTGATTATCAATGTAAAAACACTGCTTTTACCTAATACTATGATAAAATTCAGGTTTCTTCGGTTAAAATCTAAGCAATATACTCATTTCATTGGCAGCTATGCACTTGTTTCCACCTACAATGAATATCAAAATAATGCTTTTCTATGCCAAACTGCCAGGTGCTCACATTCGAAATCTAAGTAATATTCTTGTTTCTTACAATGATATACATGTGTTTTGAAATAAAATCAACTTGAAAACACTGTTTTTCTCTAACTTTGGCTGAATTCATTGAGTTTTTTTGCATTAGAACACCAAAAAAAAACCTTCTTTCATTGGCTGATTTACATGTGCATTCATTTACAATCAACTTTTAGACATTGGTTCATATATCTCTCTTTGAATTCATTTGTTATTTTAAGTTTGAAAGGTAAGTAAGGTTCTCATTTGTTTGGCTGCTATGGCCTTGCTTTCTCTCACCTGTCAACACACAGCTTTTGCCTAAGGCTAAGCCAAGGCAACTCTTTCTTCACTTTACAAAACTAAATAAGCATTGTCTCTTATTTGCTGCTATGCCTGTGTTTTCAATTAAGTTCATCTTCAATACACTGGTTTCCCATAACTGCCTGTGAATGCAACTGTTAATCAATTTTGAAAGCTTAGTAAGATACTTGTTTGTTTGGCTGCTATGCACTTGCTTTCATTCATTATCAATGTAAAAACTCTGCTTTTACCTAATATTATGCCAAAACACAGGTTTCTTCATATTTCCAAACTAAGCAATATACTCATTATATTGGCAGCATTGCACTTGTTTTCATTGTTAATGAATGTAAAAACACCGCTTTCACTCTGTGAAATCTGCCGGGCCCTCACTTTCGAAATCGAAGTAAGAGCCTTGTTTCTTTCAATGCTATACATGTGTTTTCAATTAAAATTCACTTGAAAACACTGCTTTTCCATCACGTTGACTGAATGCATTGAGTTTTTTCCTTTTGAAAACCAAAAAAGAAACTTGTTTCATTGGCTAATTTGCATGTGTATTCATTTACAAACAACTTTGAGACACTGGTTTCACATAACTTTCTGTGAATGCAGTAGTTATTTCAAGTTTGAAAGGTAAGTAAGATTCTTGTTTGTTTGGCAGCTTTGCACTTGCCTTCACTCACTATCAATGTAAAAACACTCCTTTTACTAAAAACTATGCCAAAACAGTGGTTTCTTCAGTTTTCAAAACTAAGCAACATAATCCATACATTGGCAGCTATGCACTTGTTTTCACTTACAATGAATGTCAAAAAACTGCTTTTACTATGTCAAAGCTACTGGTTCCTCACTTTGGAAATCTAAGTAAGATTCTTGTTTCTTACAATACTATATATGTGTTTTTAATTACAGTCAACTTGAAAACTTTGCTTTTCCCTAATGTTGGCTGAATGCATTTAGTACTTTTCTTTAGAAAACCAAATGAGAAACTTGTTTAATTGGCTGATTTTCATGTGTATATTTTAAAAGTAATTTTAAGACACTGTATTCACCTAACTCTCTTTGAATGCATTAGTTATTTCAACCTTGAATGGTAACTAAGATTCTTTTTCATTTGCTGCTATGCCCTTCCTTTAAATCACATGTCAACACACAGATTTTCCTATGGCTAAGCCTATGCAGTGGATTTTTCACTTTACAAAACTCTATAAGATTTGTTTTTTAGTTGCTGCTATGGCTGTATTTTCACTTAAATTCATCTTCAAAACACAGGTTACACCTAACAGGGTGTGAATGCAGCAGTTACTTCAACTTTGAAAGTTAAGAAAGATGCTTGCTTGTTTGGCTGCTATATGCTTGCTTTCACTCATTATCAATGTAAAAACACTGCTTTTTCCTAATCCTATGACAAAAAACTGGCTTCTTCAGTTTTCAAAACAAAGCAGTATTCTCTTTACATTGGCAGTTACACACTTGTTTTCATTAAAATGAATATCAAAATGGTGCTTTTACTCTGCCAAAGCTGCCAGTACCTCACTTTGGAAATCTAGGTAAGATTCCTGTTTCTTACAATGCTATACATGTGTTTTCAATTATAATAAACTTGAAAACACTGCTTTTTCCTAACTTTGGCTGAATGCATTGAGTTCTTTGCTTTAGAAAACTAAAAAGAAACTTGTTTCATTGGCTGATTTCCATGTGTATTCATTCACAAACAACTTCAAGACAATGGTTTCACCTAACTCTCTCTGAATGCAGTAGTTACTTCAAGTTTGAAAGGTAAGCAAGATTCTTGTTTGTTTGGCTGCTATGCCCTTGCTTTCTCTCACATGTCAACACACAGCTTTTGCCTAAGTCTAAGCCAATGCACTGAATTCTTCACTTTATAAATCTAAATAAGATTTGTCTTTTATTTGCTGCTCTGACTGTGCTTTCACTTAAATTCATCTTCAAAACACTAGTTTCCCATAACAGGCTGTGAATGCAGCACTTAATTCAACTTTGAAAGTTAAGTAAGGTACTTGTTTGTATGGCTGCTATGCACTTGCTTTCACTCACTATCAATGTAAAAACACTGCTTTTACAGCATACTGTGCTAAAAGACTGGTTCCTTCAGTTTTCTAAGCTAAGCAATATACTGATTACATGGGCAGCCATGCACCTTTTTTCACTTACAATGAATGTCAATACACTGCTTTTACTATGCCAAAGCCGCCGGTACCAAACTTTGGAAATCTAAGTAAGATTATTTTTTCTTACAATGCTATACATGTGTTTTCAGATACAATCTACTTGAAAGCAATATTTTTTCCTAACATTGGCTGAATGCATTGAGTTCTTTGCTTTAGAAAACCAGAAAATCCTCTTGTTTCATTGCTGGATTTGCATATATATTCATTTACAATAAAATTTAAGACCCTGGTGTCACCTATCTCTCTGTGAATGCAGTACTTATTTCAAGATGGAAAGTTATGTAAGATTCTTGTTTGTTTGGCGGATGTGCCCTTGCTTTCACTCACATGAGAACACAAAGCTTTTACCTACACCTAAGTTAAGGCAGTGGTTACTTCACTTTACAAAACTAAATAAGATTTGTCTTTTATTTGCTGCGATGCCTGTGTTTTCACTTAAATTCATCTTCAAAACACTGGTTTCCTGTAACAGGCTGTGAATTCAGCAGTTAATTCAACATTGAAAGTAAAGTATCATACATGTTTGTTTGGCTGCTATGCACTTGCTTTCACTCATTATCAATGTAAAAACACTGCTTTTACCTAATACTATGCCAAAACACTGATTTTTCAGTTTTCTAAACTTAGCCATATACGCATTACATGGGCAGCTATGCACTTGTTTTCACTTACAATGAATGTCAAAACACTGCTTTTACTATGCCAAAACTGCTGGTTCAACACTTTGGAAATCTAAGTGAGATTCTTGTTCCTTACAATGCTATACATGTGTAACCATTTGGGAATTTGTAATTATGAATTCCAAAATTTTAATTGGATCATGCCTGTAATCTGATCTGTTAATCCGGGCATGATTGAATTATGATTAGGGCATTGAGTGGGCCATGTCAGTCAGTAGGGCATTGAGCCCCACCCCCGGTGGGTGGGGAATTGAATTTAAAAGGCAAGGCAAAGAACAGAGTTAAAGCAGTCTTTTGAGAAGCAGTTTTGATGTTGGAAAGAAGGCCCCAGGAGAAGAGAAGCAAGCCATTTGCCTGATCGTCTACAGCTGACCTTGTGGAGGAACCAGGAGCTAAGCCCGGAGAGAAACGCAGCCCCAGGAAGAGAGGAACCCCAGAAGCCTGAACCCTGGCAAACGCCGGCAGCTGTCTAGCTCCAACACGTGACAATTGACTTTGGTGAGGGAAGAAACTTATGCTTTATGGCCTGGTAACTGTGGAATTCTACCCCAAATAAATACCGTTTATAAAGACCAGCCCATTTTTGGTATTTCACATTAGCACCCCTTTGGCTGACTAATACAACATGTGTTTTCAATTACAATCAACTTGAAAACACTGCTTTTCCTTAATGTTGGCTGAATGCATTGAGTGCTTAGCATTAGAAAACTAAAAAAGAAACTTCTTTCTTTGGACAATTTGCATGTGTATTCATTTACAATCAACTTTAAGACAGTGGTGTCACCTATCTCTCTATGAATGCAGTACTTACTTCAAGTTTTTAAGATACCTAAGATTCTTGTTTATTTGGCTGCTTTGCCCTAGCTTTCACTCACATGTCAACACACAGATTTTTCCTAAATCTAAGCCAATGCAGGGGTTTCTTCCATTTGCAAATGTAAATAAGATTAGTCTTTGATTTGCTGGTATGCCGGTGTTTTCACTTAAAATGATCTTCAAAACCCTTGTTTCCCTGAACAGGCTGGGAATGCGGCAGTTAATTCAACTTAGAAAATTAAGTAATATGCTTGTTTGTTTGCCTGCTATGTGCTTGCATTCACTCATTATCAATGTAAAAACACTGCTTTTACCTAATTCTATGGCAAAACTCTGGTTTCTTCAGTTTTCAAAACTAAGAAATCTACTCATTACATTGGAAGCTATACACTTGCTTTCACTTACAATGAATGTCAAAACACTGCTTTTAATATGCCAAAGCGGCTGGTAACTCACTTTATAAATCTTAGTATGATTCTTGTTTTCTACAATGCTATACATGTGTTTTCCATTACAATCGACTTGAAAACACTACTTTTTCCTAACTTTGGCTGAATTCATTGAATTCTTTGCTTAAGAAAACCAAAAAAAACTTGTTTCATTGGCTGATTTGCATGTGTATTCATTTACAAACATCTTCAAGACACTGGTTACACCTAATTCTCTGTGAATGCAGTAGTTACCTCAAGTTTGCAATATAAGTAATATTCTTGTTTGTTTGGCTTTTATTCCTTTGCTTTCAGTCACATGTCAACACACAGTTTTGCCTAAGGCTAAGCTAATGCAGTTGTTTCTTCACTTTTCAAAACTAATTAAGATTTGTCTTTATTTGCCCCTATGCCTGTGTTTTCTCATAAATTCATCTTCAAAACACTGGTTTTCCCTAAGAGGCTGTGAATTCAGCTGTTAATTCAACTTTGAAAGTAAAGTAACATACTTGTTTCTTTGGCTTCTATACACTTGCTTTCACTCATTATCAATATAAAAACACTGCTTTTACCTATTATTATGCCAAAACACAGTTTTCTTCAGTTTTCAAAACTAACCAATATACTCAATACATTGACAGCTATGCAGTTGTTTTCACTTACAATGAATGTCAAAGCTTCGCTTTCACAATGCCAAATCTGCCAGTTCCTCACTGTCAAAATCTATATAAGTTTCTTGTTTCTTACAATGCTACACATGTGTTATCAATTAAGTAATATTCATGTTTGGCTGCTATACTCTTCTTTTCACTCATATCTCAGCACAAAGCTTTTGACTATGGCTAAACCAATCCAGTGGTTTTTTCCCTTTAACAAACTAAATAAGATTTGTATTTTATTTGCTGCTATACTGGTGTTTTCACTTAAATTCATCTTCAAAACTTGGGTTCCCTTAAAGGCTGTGAATAAAGCAGTTAATTCAACTTTGAAAGTTAATTAAGATACATTTTTTGCTGTTTTGCACTTGATTTCACTCATTATCAATGTAAAAACACTTCTTTTAACTTATGCTATGCCAAAGCACTGGTTTCTTTAGTTTTCAAAACTAAGCAAAATGCTCCTTTCATTGGCAGCTATCACTTGTTTTCACTTACAATGAATGGCCAACCACTGCTTTTATTCTGCCAAAGCTGCCAGTTCCTCAACTTGAAACCTAAGTAAAATTCTTGTTTCTTACACTTCCAGGCATGAGTTTTCAATTACAATCAACTTGAAAACACTGATTTTCCTGAACACTGGTTGAATGCAGGAACTTCTTTACTTCAGAAATCCAAAACGGAAACTTGTTTCTTAGGATGATTCACATGTGTATTCACTTAAAATCATTTTCAAGCACAGGTTTCACTGACTCCCTGTGAAGGGAGTACTTACTTCAAGTTTGAAAGGTAAATGAGATCCTTGTTTTTTTGGCTGCTTTGTGCTTGCCTTTACTCATTATCAAGGTAAAATTTCTGCTTTTACCTAATACTATTCCAAAACACTGGTTTCTTCAGTTTTCAAAACTAAGGAATATATTCATTACATTGAAAGCTATGCCCTTGTTTTCACTTACAATGAATGTAAAAACACCGCTCTCAATATGCCAAATCTGCCGGTTCATCGCTTTCTAAATCTAAGTATGATTCTTGATTCTTACAGTGTTATTCATGTGTTTTCAATTACAATCAACTTGAAAACGCTGCTTTTCCCTAACGTTGGGTGCATGCCTTGAGATCTTTGCTTTTGGAAACCAAAAAAGAAACTTGTTTCATTTGCTGATTTGCATGTGTATTCATTTACAATCAACTTCAAGACACTGGTTTCACCAAACTCTCTGTGAATGCCATAGTAACTTCATGTTTGAAAGGTAAGTAAGATTCATGTATGTTTGGGTTTTATGCCCTTGCTTTCATTCACAGGTCAACACACAGTTTTACCCAATTCTTTGCCAATGCAGTTGTATTTTCACATTTCAAAAGTAATTAAGATTTGGATTTTATTTGCTGCTTTGCCTGAGTTTTCACTTAAATTCATCTTCAAAGCACTGGCTTCCCCTAAGGGGCTGTGAATGCAGCAGTTAATGCAACTTTGAAAGTTAAGTACGATACTTGATTGTTTGGCTGCTATGTGATTGCTTTCACTCATTATCAATATAAAAACAATTTTTTACTTAATATTATGCCAAAACACAGGTTTCTTCCGTTTTCAAAACTAAGCAATATACTCATTACATTGGCAGCTATGCACTTGTTTTCAGTTACAATGAATTTCAAAACACCGCTTTCATTATGCCAAATCTACCGCTTCTTCACTGTCAAAATCTAAGTAAATTTCTTGTTTCTTACAATGCTATACATGTGTTTTCAATTACAATCAACTGGAAAACACTGCTTTTCCCTAACTTTGGCTGAATGCATTGAGTTCTTTGCATTAGAAAACCAAAGAAGAAGCTTGCTTCATTGGCTGATTTGCATGTGTATTCATTTACAAACAACTTCAAGACACTGGTTTCACCTAACTCTCTGTGAATGCAGGAGTTACTTCAAGTTTGAAAGGTAAGTAAGATTTTTGTTTGTTTGGCTGCTATGCCCTTGCTTTCACACATCTGTCAACACAAAGCATTTACCTAAGGCTAATTCAATGCAGTGTTTTCTTCACTTTACAAAACTAAATAAGATTTGTCTTTTATCTGCTGCTCTGCCTGTGTTTTTACTTAAATTCATCTTCAAATCAGTGGTTTCCCGTTACAGGCTGTGGGTGCAGCAGATAATTCAACTTTGAAATTTAAATAAGATACTTGTTTGTTTAGCTGCTATGCATTTGCTTTCCCTCATTATCAATGTAAAAACATGGCTTTTACTTAATACTATTCTAAAACACTGGTTTCTTCAGTTTCCAAAACTAAGCAATATACTCATTATATTGTCAGCTATGCACTTGTTTTCACTTCCTATGAATGTCAAAACACCGCTTTCCCTATGCTAAGTGTCCTGATTCCTCCCTTTGGAAATCTAAGTAAGATTCTTATGTCTTACAATGAAATACATTTGTATTCAATTACAATCAACTTGAAAACACTGCTTTTCCTGAACACTGGTTGAATGCAGGGACTCCTTTGCTTCAGAAATCCAAACAGGAAACTTGTTTCATTGGATGATTCACATGTGTATTCACTTAAAATCATTGTCAAGCACTGTTTTCTCTCACTCTCTGTGAAGGGAGTAATTACTTGAAGTTTGAAAGGTAAATGAGATCCTTGTTTGTTTGGCTGCTATGCGCTTGCTTTCACTCATTATCAATGTAAAAAACACAGCTTTTACCTAATACTATTCCAAAACCCTGGTTTCTTTAGTTTTCAAAACTAAGCAACATGCTCCTTTCATTGGCAGCTATTCACTTGTTATCACTAACAATGAATGACCAACCACTGCTTTACTCTGCCAAAGCTGGCAATGCCTCAACTTGAAATCTAATTAAGATTCTTGTTTCTTACACGGCTAGACATGTGTTTTCAATTACAATCAACTTGAAAACACTGCTTTTCCCTGAATGCTGGCTGAATGCAGGGATTCTTTGCTTCAGAAATCCAAAAAGGAGACTTGTTTCATTGGCTGATTTGCATGTGTATTCACTTAAAATCATTTCAATGCACTGATTTCACTTACTCCCTGTGAAGGGAGTAATTTCTTCAAGTTTGAAAGGTAAGTGCGATTTTTGTTTGTTTGGCTGCTTTACACTTGCTTTCACTCACAGGTCAACACAAGGATTTTACCTAATTCTAAGCCAATGCACTGGTTTCTTCAATTTAGAGTCCTAAATAAGATTTATATGTAATTGCTTCTATGCCTGTGTTTTCACTTAAAATCATCTTCAAAACACTGGTTTCCCTTAATGCCTTTGAACGCAGCAGATAATTCAACTTTGAAAGTTATGTAAGGTACTTGTTTGTTTGGCTGTTATGCCCTTGCTTTCACTCATTATCAATGTAAAAACACTGCTTTTACCTATTACTATGCCAAAACATTGGTTTCTACAGTTTTCAAAACTAAGCAATAAACTCATTACAGTTGCAGCTATGCATTAATTTTCACTTACAATGAATATCAAAACACTGCTTTTACTATTCCAAAGCTCCTCCTTCCTCACTTTAGATATCAAATTAAGATTCTTGTTTCTTGCAATGCTATACATGTGTTTTCAATTACAATCAACTTGAAAACACTGCTTTTCCTTACCATTGGCTGAATGCCTTGAGTTTTTTGCTTTTGAATACTAAAAATGAAACGTGTTTCATTAGCTGATTTGCATGTGCATTCATTTAAAATCAACTTGAAGACACTGGTTTCACCTAACTCTCTAAATGCAGAAGTTACTTCAAGTTTGATAGGCAAGTAAGATTCCTTTTTGTGTGGCACTATGCCTTTGCTTTCACTCACATGTAAACACACAGATTTTACCTAAGGCTAAGCCAATGCAGTGGTTGCTTCACTTTACAAAATTAAATAAGCTTTGTCTTTTATTCACTGCTGTGCCTGTGTTTTGACTTAAATTCGTCTTCAAAAGACTGGTTTTCTGTTAAAGTCTATGAATGTAGCAGTAATTCAACTTTGAAAGTTAAGTAAGATATTTCTATGTTTGGCTGTTATGCGCTTGTTTTCACTCATTATCAATGTGAAAACACTGCTTTTACCTAATACTATGACTAAACACTGCTTTATTCACTTTTCAAAACTAAGGAATATATACAATACATTGGCAGCTATGATCTTGGTTTCACTTTCATTGAATTTCAAACACTACTTTTACTATGCCAAAGCTGCTGGTTCCTCACTTTTGAAATCTAAGTAAGATTCTTGTTTCTTCCAAAGCTATACATGTGTTTCAATTACAATCAACTTAAATACACTGCTTTTCCCTAACGTTGGCTGAATGCATTGAATTCTTTGCTTTAGAAAACCAAAAAAGAAACTTGCTTCATTGGTGGATTGGCATGTGTAATCATTTACCAAAAACTTCAAGACACTGGTTTCAACTAACTCCCTATAAATGCAGTAGTTACTTCAAATTTGAAAGGAAATTAAAATTCTTTCTTTATGGCTTTTATGCCCTTGCTTTCACTCACATGTCAACAAAAAATTTTACCTAAGGATAAGCCAATGCAGTGGTTGCTTCCCTTTGCAAAACTAAATAAGATTTGTTTTTTATTTGATGCAATGCCTGTGTTTTCACTTAAATTCATGTTCAAAACACTGGATTCCCCTAACAGACTGTGAATGCAGCAGTAAACTCAACTTTGAAAGTGAAGTAAGATAATTGTTTGTTTGGTTGCTATGTGCTGGCTTTCACTAACTATCAATATGAAAATTCTGCTTTTACCTAATACTATGCCAAAACACTGCTTCCTTCAGTTTTAAAAACTAAGGAATATGCTCATTACATTGGCAGCTATGCAATATTTTCAATTCCTATGAATGTCAAAACACCACTTTCAGAATGCCAAAGCTGCCCGTTCCTCATATTTGAAATCTAAGTAAGATTCTTGTTTCTTACAATGCTATACCAGTGTTTTACATTACAGTCAACTTGAAAACACTGCTTTTCCCTAACGTTGGCTGAATCCATTGAGTGAGTTCTTTCTTTGAGAAAACCAAAAAAGAAACTTGCTTCATTGGCTGATTTTCAGGTGTATTCATTTGCAAACAAATTCAAGATACTGGTTTCGGCTACCACTCTGTGAATTCAGTAGTTACTTCTAGTTTGAAAGGTAAGTAAAATTCTCGATTGATTGGCAGCTATGACTTGCTTTCAATCACATGTCAACACAGAATTTTACATAAGGCTAAGCCAATGCAAGGGTTTCTACACTTTAAAAAACTAAATAAGATTTGTCTTTTATTTGCTGCTCTGCCTGTGGTATTCACTTAAATTCATCTTCAAATCACTGGTTTCCCATAACAGGCTGTGAATGCAGCAGTTAATTCAACTTTGAAAGTTAAGAAAGATAATTGTTTGTTTGGCTTCCTTGCACTTGCTTTCACTAATTATCAATGTAAAAACACTGCTTCTACCTAATTCTATGCCAAACCACTGATTTCTTCAGTTTTCAAAACTTAGGAATATATTCATTACATTGGCAGCTATGCACTTGTTTTCACTTTCAATGAATTTCAAAACAACACTTTCACTATGCCAAATCTGCTGGTTCCTCACTTTGGAAATCTAAGTAATATTCTTGTTTCTTACAATACTATACATTTGTTTTCAAATACAATCAACTTGAAAACACTGCTTTTCCCTGACGTTCAATGAATGCATTGAGTTCTATGCTTTAGACCCAAAAATAAACTTGTTTCATTGGCTGATTTGCATGTGTATTCATTTACAAACAACTTTAAGACAGTGGTTTCATGTAATTCTTGGTGAATGCAGTAGTTATTCCAAGTTTGAAAGGTAATTAAAATTCTTGTTTTTTTGAATGTTATGCCCTTGCTTGCTCTCACATGTCAACACACAGCTTTTCCTTAAGGCTAAGCCAATGTGGTGGTTTCTTCACTTTCCAAAATTAAATAAGATTTGTCTTTTATTTGATGCTATGCCTGTGTTTTCACCTAAATGCATCTTCAAAACACTGGTTTCCATAACAGGCTGTGAATGAAGCAGTTAATTCAACTTTGAAAGTTAATAGAATACTTGTTTGTCTGCTGTGCACTTGGTTTCACTCATTACCATTGTAAAAACACTGCTTTTACCTAATACTATGCCAAAACACTGGTTTCTTCAGTTTTCAAAACAAAGCAATACACTCATTACATTAACAGCTATGTGCTTGTTTTCACTTCCAATGAATGCCAAAACACTGTATTCATTTTGCCAAATTTTCTGGTTCCTCACTTTCAAAATCTAAGTAAGATTCTTGTTTCTTACAATGCTATATATGTGTTTTCAAATACAATTAAGTTGAAAACAATGCTTTTCCCTAACATTGGCTGAATGCATTGAGTTCTTTGCTTTAGAACACCAAAAATGAAGCTTGTTTCATTGGCAGATTTTAATGTGTATTCATTTACAAACAACTCCAAGACACTGGTTTCACCTATCTCTTTGTGAAAGCTGTAGTTACTTCAAATTGAAAGGTAAGTAAATTTCTTGTTTCTATTGTTGCTATGCCCTTGCTATCAATCACATGTCAACACACAGCTTTTAACTAAGGCTATGCCAATGGAGTGGTTTCTTTAATTAACAAAACTAAGTAAGATTTGTCTTATATTTGCTGCTTTGCCTGTGTTTTCTTTAAATTCATCTTCAAAACCCAGGTTTCCCATAATAGTCTGTGAATGCAACAGTTAATTCAACTTTGAAACTTAAGTATGATTCTTGTTTGTTTGGCTGCTATGCGCTTGCTTTCACTCATTATCAATGTAAAAACACTGCTTTTAACTAATATTATGCCAAAACACTGGTTTTTTCAGTTTTCATAGTAAGCAATACACTCATTACATTGGCAGCTATGAACTTTTTTTAACTTACATTGAATGTCAAAACACTGCTTTCACTATTCCAAAGCTGCCAGTCCCCAATTTGGAAATCTAAGAAGGATTCTTTTTTCTTAAAATGCTATACATGTGGTTTCAATTACAATCATCTTGAAAAGACTGCTTTTCCCTAACTTTGGCTGAATACATTGAATTCTTTGCATTAGAAATCCAAAATAAAAAAGCTTGTTTCATTGGCTGATACTCATGTGTATCAATTTACAAACCATTTCAAGACAATGGTTTCATCTATCTCTCTGTGAATGCAGTAGTTGCTTCAAATTGAAAGGTGAGTAAGATTCTGGTTTGTTTGGCTGCTATGTCCTTGCTTTCAATCACATGTCAACACCCAGATTTGCCTAAGGCTAAGGCAATTCAGTGGTTTCTTCACATTACAAAACTAAATATGATTTGTCTTTTATTTGCTGCTATGCCTTTGTTTTCACTAAAATTCATCTTCAAAACACTGGTTTCCCATAGAAGGCTGTGAATGCAGCAAATAATTCAACTTTGAAATTAAGTGAGATACTTATTTGTTTGGCTGCTATGCAACTGCTTTCACTCATTATCAATGGAAAAACACTGCTTTTACCTAATACTATGCCAAAGCACTGGTTTTTTCAGTTTTCATGCTAAGCAATATACTCATTACATTGGCAGCTATGAACTTGTTTTCACTTACAATGAATGTCAAATCTCTTCTTTCAGTATTCCAAAGCTGCCGGTTCCCCACTTTGGAAATCTAAGCAGGATTCTTGTTTCTTACAATGCTATACATGGATTTCCAATTACAATGAAATTGAAAACACTGCTTTCGCTAAGGTTGGCTGAATGCATTGAGTTCTTTGCTTTTGAAAACCATAAAAAAATTGTTTCATTGGCTGATTTGCATGTGTATTCATTTACAAACAACTTCAAGACGCTGGTTTCACCTATCTCTCTGTGAATGCAGTATCTGTTTCAAGTTTGAAACGTAAGTAAGATTCTTGTTTGTTTGACTGCTATAACTTGCTCTCACTCACATGTCAACACACAGCTTTTGTCTAAGGCTAAGCCGATGCAGTGGTTTTTTCACTATACAAAACTAAATAAGGTTTGTCTTTTATTTGCTGCTATACCTGTGTTTTCACTTAAATTCATCTTTAAAACACTGGTTTCCCATAACAGGCTGTGAATGAAACAGGTAATTCAACTTTTAAAGTTAAGTAAGATACTTATTTGTTTGGCTGCTATGCACCTTCTTTCACTGATTATCAATGAAAAAACACTCCTTTTACCTAATACTATGCCAAAACACTGGTTTCTTCAGATTAAAAACTAAGCAATATTCTCATCACATTGGCAACTATGCACTTGTTTTCAAATACAATGAATGTCAAAACACTGCGTTTACTATGCCAAAGCTGCCAGTTCCTCACTTTGGAAATCTAAGTAAGATTCTTGTTTCTTACAATGCTATATATCTGTTTTCAAATACAATCAACTTGAAATCAGTGATTTTCCCTAATGATGGCAAAATGCATTGAGTTCTTTGCTTTTGAACACCATAAAAGAAAATTATTCATTGGCTGAATTGCATGTGTATTCATTTACAAACAACTTCCAGAAGCTGGTTTAAAGTATCTCTCTGTGAATGCAGAAGTTACTTCAAGGATGAAAGGTAAGTAAGTTTCTTGTTTGTTTTGCTGCTATGCCCTTCCTTGCACTCACATATCAACACACAATTTTGCTTAAGGCTAAGGAAATGCAGGGGATTCTTCACTTTACAAAACTAAATAAGATTTGTCTTTTATTTGATGCTATGCCTGTGTTTTCACTTAAATTCATCTTCAAAACACTGGTTTCCATAACAGGCTGTGAATGAAGCAGTTAATTCAACTTTGAAAGTTTAGTAGAATTCTTGTTTATCTGCTATGCACTTGGTTTCATTAGTTATCATTGTAAAAACACTGCTTTTACCTAATACTATGCCAAAACACTGCTTTCCTAAGTTTTCAAAACTAAGCAATACACTCATTACATTAGCAGCTATGTGCTTGTTTTCAATTCCAATGAATGTCAAAACACTGTTTTCACTTTGCCAAATTTGCGGTTTCCTCACTTTCAAAATCTAAGTAAGATTCTTGTTTCTTACAATGCTATACATGTGTTTTCTAATACAATTAAGTTGAAAACAATGCTTTTCCCTAACATTGGCTGAATGCAATGAGTTCTTTGCTTTAGAACACCAAAAAAGAAACTTGTTTCATTGGCTCATTTTCATGTGTATTCATTTACAAACAACTTCAAGACAATGGTTTCAACTTTCTCTGTTTGAATGCTGTAGTTAATTCAAATTGAAAGCTAAGTAAATTTCTTGTTTGTTTGGTTGCTGTGTCCTCGCTATCAATCACATATGAACACACAGCTTTTAACTAAGGCTAAGCCAATGGAGTAGTTTCTTTACTTAGCAAAACTAAGTAAGATTTGTCTTATATTTGCTGCTTTGCCTGTGTTTTCATTAAATTCATCTTCAAAACCCAGGTTTCCCGTAATAGGCTGTGAATGCAGCAGTTAATTCAACTTTGAAACTTTAGTGTGATACTTGTTTTTTTGGCTGCTATGCGCTTGCTTTCACTCATTATCAATGTAAAAACACTGCTTTTACCTAATTCTATGCCAAAACACTGTTTTTTTCAGTTTTCATAGTAAGCAATACACTCATTACATTGGCAGCTATGTCCTTGCTTTCACTCACATGTCAACACACAGATTTGCCTAAGGCTAAGCCAATGCAGTGGTTTCTTCTCTTTACAAAATTAAATATGATTTGTCTTTTATTTGCTGCTATGCCTGTGTTTTCAGTAAAATTCATCTTCAAATCGCTGGTTTCCCATAAAAGGATGTGAATGCAGCACATAATTCAAATTTGAAATTAAATAAGATACTTATTTGTTTGGCTGCTATGCGCCTGCATTCACTGATTATCAATGTAAAAACACTGCTTTTATCTAATAATATGCCAAAACACTGGTTTTTTTCAGTTTTCATACTAAGGTATATACTCATTATATTGGTAGCTATGAACTTGTTTTCTCTTACAATGAATGTCAAAACTCTTCTTTCAGTATTCCAAAGCTGCTGATTCCCCACTTTGGAAATAAGCAGGATTCTTGTTTCTTACAATGCTATACATGTATTTCCAATTACAATGAAATTGAAAACACTGCTTTTCCATAATGTTGGCTGAATGCATTGAGTTCTTTGCTTTTGAAAACCATAAAAAAATTATATCATTGGCTGTTTTGCATGTGTATTCATTTGCAAACATCTTCAAGACGCTGGTTTCACCTATCTCTCTGTGAATGCAGTATCTGCTTCAAGTTTGAAACGTAAGTAAGATTCTTCTTTGTTAGCTGCTGTAACTTGCTATCACTCACATGTCAACACACAGCTTTTGCCTAAGGCTAAGCCGACGCAGTGGTTTCTTCACTTTAATAAACTAAATAAGGTTTGTCTTTTATTTGATGCTTTACCTGTGTTTTCACTTAAATTCATCTTTAAAACACTGGTTTCCCATAACAGGCTGTGAATTCAACAGTTAATTCAATTTTGAAAGTTAAGTTGATACTTGTTTGTTTGGCTGCCATGTGCTGGCTTTCACTCATTATTAATGAAAAAACACTGCTTTTCCCTAATACTATGCCAAAGCACTAATTTCTTCTGTTTTCAAAACAAAGCAATGTACTCATTACATTGGCAGCTATGCACTTGTTTTCACTTACAATATATGGCAAACACTGCTTTTACTATGCCAAAAATTCCGATTCTTCACTTTCAAAATCTAAGTAAAATTCTTGTTTCTTAAAATGCTATATATGTGTTTTGAATTACAATCAACTAGAAAACACTGCTTTTCCCTAACTTTGGCTGAATGCATTGAGAACTTGGCCTTAGAAACCCGAAAAGGAACTTGTTTCATTGGCTGATTTACATGTTTATTCATTTACAATCAAGTTCAAGACACTGGTTTCACATAACACTATATGAATACAGTTGTTACTTCAAGTTTGAAAGTACGTAAGATTCTTGTTTGTTTGCCTGCTATGCCCTTGCTTTCACTCACATGTCAACACAAGCTTTTGCCTAAGGCTAACACAATTCAGTGATTTCTTCATTTTACAAATCCAAAGAGATTTGTCTTTTATTTGATTCTATGCGTGTGTTTTCACTTAAATTCCTCTTCAAAACACTGGTTTCCCATAACAGTCTATGAATGCTGCAGTTATTACAACTTTGAAGGTTAAGTAAGACACTTGTGTGTTTGGGTGCTATTGAGCTTGTTTCACTCATTACGAATGTAAAAACACTGCTTTTACCTAATACTAGGCCAAAACACTGGTTTCTTCAGTTTTCAAAATTAAGCAGTATAGTCATTATTTTGGCAGCTATGCACCTGTTTTCACTTACAATGCTTGGGAAAACATTCCTTTTACTAAGCCAAAGCTGCCGATTCCTCACTTTGGAAATCTAAGTAAGATTCTTGTTTCTTACAATGCTATACATGTGTTTTCAATTACAATCAACTTCCAAACACTGCTTTTTCCTAACGTTTGTTGAATGTATTGAGTTCTTGCTTTAGAAAATCAAAACAGAATCTTGTTTCTTTGGCTGATTTGCATGTGTATTAATTTACAAACAACTGCAAGGCCCTGGATTCACCTAACTCTCTGTGAATGCAATAATTACTTCCTTTTTGAAATATAAGTAAGATTCTTGTTGTTTGGCTGCTATGCACTTGCTTTCACTCACATGTCAACACACAGCTTTTGCCTAAGGTTAAGCCAAAGCAGTGGTTCCTTCACTTTACAAATCTAAATAATATTTGTCTTTTATTTGCTGCTATGCTTGTGTTTTTACGTAAATTCATCTTCAAAACACTCCTTTCCCCTAACAGGCTGTGAATGCAGCATTAATTCAACTTTGAAAGTTAAGAATGATACTTGTTTGTTTCACTACTCTGTGCTTGTTTCACTCATTATCAATGTAGAAACACTGCTTTTCCTAAACCTATGCCAAAATACTGGTTTCTTCACTGTTCAAAACTAAACAGTATACTCATTACATTGGCAACTATGCACTTGTTTTCACTTACAATGTATGTCAAAACACTGCTTTCACTATGCTAAACCTGCCGGGGCTTCACTTTGGAAATCTCTGTAAGATTCTTGTTTCTTAAAATGCTTTACATGTGATTTCAATTACAATCAACTTCCAAATACTGCTTTTCTCTAAAGTTTACTGCATGCATTGAGTTCTTGCTTCAGAAAATCAAAGAAGAAACTTGTTTCCTTTTCTGATTTGCATGTGTATTAATTTACAAACCACTACAAGTCACTGGATTCCCCTAACTCTCTGTGAATGCAGTAATTACTTCAATTTTGAATGGTAAGTAAGATTTTGTTTGTTTGGCTGCTATGCCATTGCTTTCACTCACATGTCAACACACAGCATTTGCCTAAGGTTAAGCCAATGCAGTGGTTTATTCACTTTAAAAATCTAAATAAGATTCGTCTTTTTTTTTTTCTTGCTGTTGCTCTGTTTTCACTTAAATTCATCTTCAAAACACTGGTTACCCATAATAGGCTGTGAATTCAGCAGTTAATTCAACTTTGATAGTTAAGTAGGACTTGTTTGGTTGGCTGCTTTGCACTTGTTTTCACTCTTTATCAATATAAAAGCATTGCTTTTACATAGTATTATGCCAAAACACGAGTTTCTTCAGTTTTCAAAACAAAGCAGTATACTCATTACATTGGAAGCTATGCACTTGTTTTCACTTACAATGAGTGTCAAAACACTGCATTTCCTATGCCGAAGAGGCCACTTCTTCACTTTTGAAATCTAAGTAAGATTCTTCCTTCTTGCAATGCTATACCTGTGTTTTCAATTACAATCAACTTGAAACCACTGCTTTTCCCGAACGTTGGCTGAATGCAATGAGTTCTTTGCCTTAGAAAACCAGAAAAGAAACTTGCTTCATTCTTTGAATTGCATGTGTATTCATTTACAAACAACTTCAAGACACTGGATTCACCTAACTTTCTGTGAATGGAGTAGTTACTTCAAGTTTGAAAGGTAAGGAAGTTTTTTGTTTGTTTGGCTGCTATGCCCTTGCTTTCATTCACATGTCAAAACACAGCTTTTGCCTAAGGGTCGGCCAATGCCGTGGTTTCTTCACTTTAAAAAACTAAATGAGATTTGTCATTTATTTGCTGCTATGCCTGTGTTTTTTCTTAAATTCTTCTACAAAACACTGGTTTCCGATAACAGGCTGTGAATGCAGCAGTTAATTCAACTTTGAAAGTTAAGTATGACACGACTTTGTTTGGCTGCTATGCGCTTGCTTTCACTCATTATCTATGTAAAAACCCTGCTTTTACCTAATATTATGCCAAAACTCTGGTTTCTTCAGTTTTCA
>JAQZBX010005330.1:30176-56907 GCA_029593785.1 Cabassous unicinctus
AAAACAACTCACAGACACTAATTTCACTTACCTCTCTGTGAATGCAGTAGTTATTTCAAGTTTGAAATGATAGTAATTTTCTTGTTTGTTTGGATGCTATTCCCTGGCTTTCACTCACATGTCAATACACAGCTTCTGCCTAAGGCTATGCCAATGCAGTGATTTCTTCACTTCACCGATCTAAATAAGTTTTGTATTTTATTTGCTGCTATGATTGTGTTTTCACTTAAATTCACCTTCAAAACACTGGTTTCCCTTAACAGGCTGTGAATGCAACAGTTAATTCACCTTTGAAAGTTAAGTAAGATACTTGTTTGTTTGGCTGCTATGAGCTTTCTTTAACTCAGTATCAATGTTAAATTGCTGCTTTTACTTAATAATACACCAAAACACTGGTTTCTTCAGTTTTCAAAACTTCGTAATATAGTCATTACATTGGAAGCCATGCACTTGCTTTCACTTACAATAAATGTCAAAGCACTGCTTTTAATATGCCAAAGCTGCCGGTAACACTCTTTATAAATCTACGTTAGATTCTTGTTTCCTACAATGGTATACATGTGTTTTCCATTACAATCAACTTGAAAACACTGATTTTCCCTAACTTTGGCTGAATTCATTGAGTTCTTTGCTTTAGAAAACCAAAAAAATACTTGTTTCATTGGCTGATTTGCATGTGTATTCAGTTACAACCTTCTTCAAGACACTAGTTTCACCTAACTCTGTGAATTCAGTAGTTAATTCAAGTTTGAAAAGTAAGTAAAATTCTCTTTTGATTGGCTGCTAAGACTTGCTTTCACTCACATGTCAACACACACTTTTTCATAAGGCTTAGCCAATGCAGGAGTTTATTCACTTTAAAAAACTAAATAAGATTTGTCTTTTATTTGCAGCTATACCTGTGTTTTCCCTTAAATTCATCTTCTAATCACTGGTTTCCCTTAACAGGCTTTGAATGCAGGAGTTAATTCAACTTTGAAAGATAAGTAAGATAATTGTTTGTTTGGCTTCCTTTCACTTGCTTTTACTCATTATCAATGTAAAAACACTGCTTTTATCTAATACTATGCCAAAACACTGATTTCTTCAGTTTTCAAAACTAAGCAATATGCTCATTATATTGGTAGCTATGCAGTTTTTTCATTTCCAATGAATATCAAAACACCACTTTCACTATGCCAAATCTGCTGGTTCCTCACTTTAGAAATCTAATTAAAATTCTTGTTTCTTACAATGCTATACATGTGTTTTCAATTACAATCAACTTGAAAACACTGCTTTTCCCTAACGTTCACTGAATGCATTGAGTTCTTTGCTTTAGAAACAAAAAAGAAACTTGTTTCTTTGGCTGATTTGCATGTGTATTCATTTACAAACAACATCAAGACTCTGGTTTCATGTAACTCTCGGTGAATGCAGTAGTTACTACAAGGTTGAAAGGTAACTAAAATTCTTGTTTTTTTGAATTTTATGCCCTTGCTTTCACTCACATGTCAAAACACAGCTTCTCCCTAAGTCTAAGCCAATGCAGTGATTTCTTCACTTTCCAAAACTGAATAATACTTGTTTTTTATTTGCTGCTATGCCTGTGTTTTCACCTAAATTCATCTTCAAAACACTGGTTTCCATAACAGGCTGTGAATAAACCAGAAATTCAACTTTGAAAGTTAAGTAAAATAATTATTTTTCTGCTATGCGCTTGGTTTCACTCATTATCATTGTAAAAACACTGCTTTTACTTAATAGTATGCCAAAACACTGGTTTTCTCAGTTTTCAAAACTAAGCAATACCCTCATTTCATTGGCATCTATGTACTTGTTTTCACCTCCAATAAATGTCAAAACACCGTTTTCAGTATGCCAAATTTGCTGGTTCCTCACTTTCAAAATCTTAGTAAGATTCTTGTTTCTTACAATGCTATACATGTGTTTTCAAAACTATTAAGTTAAAAACCCTGCTTTTCCCTAACACTGGGTGAATGCATTGAGCTCTTTGCTTTAGACAAACAAAAATGAAACTTTTTCATTGGCTGATTTGCATGTGTATTCATTTGCAATCAACTTCAAGACACTGGTTTCACCTATCTCTCTGTGAATGCATTAGTTTCTTCATGTTTGAAAGGTAAGTAAGATTCTTATTGCTTTGGCTGCTATGCCCTTGCTTTCACTCACATGTCAACACACAGTTTTACCTGAGGCTAAGCCAATTCAGTGGTTTCTTCACTTTAGAAAACTAAATAAGATTTATCTTTTATTTGCTGCTGTGCCTGTGTTTTCCCTAAAATTCATCTTCAAAACACTAGTTTCCTATAACAGCCTTTGAATGCAGCAGTTAATTCAGCATTGAAAGTTATGTAAGATAATTGTTTGTTTGAGACTAGGCACTTGCTTTCACTCATTATCAATGTAAAAACACTGCTTTTACCTAATACTATTCCAAAACACAGGTTTCTTCAGGTTCAAACCTACGCAATATGCTCATTACATTGGCAGCTATGCACTTGTTTTCACTTAAAATGAATGTCAAATCACAGCTTTTATTATGCCAATGCTGCCCATTCCTGACTTTTAAAATCTAACCAAGATTCTTGTTTCATACAATAGTATACATGTGTTTTCAATTGCAATCAAATTGAAATCACTGTTTTTCCTTAACATTAGCTGAATGCATGGAGTTCTTGCTTTAGAAATCTAAAAAAGAAAATTTGTCATTGGGTGATTTATATGTCTTTCCATTTACAATCAGCTTCAGGACACTGGTTTCACATAACTCTCTCTGAAGGCAGTAGTTACTTCAAGTTGAAAGGTAAGAAAAATTCTCATTTCTTTGGCTGCTATGCCCTTGCTTTCACTCACATATCAACACACTGCTTTGGCCTAAGGCTAAGCCAATGCAGTGGTTTCTTCACTTTACAAGAGTAAATAATATTTGTCTTTTCTTTGCTGCTTTCATGTGTTTTCACTTAAATTCATCTTCTAAACCCTGGTTTACCGTAACAAGCTGTGAATGCAGCAATTAATTCAACTTTGAAAATTAAGTAAGATACATTTTTGTTTGGCTCCTATTTGCTTGCTATCACTCATTATCAATGTAAAAACACCATTTTTACCTAATACTATGCCAAAACACTGGTTTCTTCAGTTTTCAAAACTAAGAAATATACTCTTTACTTTGGCAGCTATGCACATATTTTCACTTACAATGAATCGCAAAATACGGCTTTTATTATGCCAAAGCTGCCGGGTCCTCACTTTGGAAATCTAAGTAAGATTCTTGTTTCTTACAATGGTGTACATGTTTTTGCAATTACAGTCGACTTGTAAACACTCCTTTTCCCTAATGTTGGCTGAATGCATTGTGTTCTTTGGTTTAGAAAACCAAAACAGAAACAGTCTCTTTGGCTGATTGGCATGTGTATATATATACAAACAATTTCAGGACACTGGTTTCACCTATCTATCTGAATGCAGTTGTTACCTCAAGTGCGAAAGGTAAGTAAAATTCTTGTTTGTTTGGCTGCTTTGCACTTGCTTTCACTCATTATCAATGTAAAAACACTGCTTTTACCTAATACTATGCCAAAACATTGCTATCATCAGTTTTCAAAACTAAGTAGTATACTCCTTGCATTGGCAGGTTTGCACTTGTTTTCACCTACAATGAATGTCAAAACACGCCTTTTACTCTGCCAAAGCTTCTGGTTCTTCACTTTGGAAATCTAAATAAGATTCTTGTTTCTTACAATACTATACATGTGTTTTCAATTTCAATCAACTTGAAAACACTGCTTTTCCCTAATGTTGGCTGAATGCATTGAGTTCTTTGCTTTCGAAAACAAAAATTATATTGTTTCTTTGGCTGATTTGCATGTGTATTCACTTACAATCAACTGCAAGACACTGTTTTCACCTAACTCTCTGTGAATGCCATAGTTATTTCAAGTTTGAAAGGCAAGTAAGATTCTTGTTTGTTTGGCTGCTATGCCCTTGCTTTCACTCACATGTCAACACACAGTTTTTCCCTAATGCTAAGCCAATGCAGTGCTTTCTTCTCTTTACAAAACTAAATAAGATTTGTCTTTTATTTGCTGCTATGCCTAGGTTTTCACTTAAATTCATCTTCAAAACACTGGTTTCCCATAACAGGCCATGAATACAGCAGTTAATTCCACTTTGAAAGTTAAGTACGATACTTGCTTGGCTGCTTTGCGCTTCCTTTCAATCTTTATCAATGTAGAAACACTTCTTTTACCTAACAATATGCCAAAAGAGGGGTTTCTTCAGTTTTCAAACCGAAGCAAAATACTCATTACATTGGCAGCAGTGCACTTGTTTTCAATTACACTGAATGTCAAAATACTGCTTTTACTACACCAAAGCTGCCGGGTCTTCAGTTTCAAAATCTAAGTAAGATTATTGTTTTCTACAGTGCTATACATGTGCTTTCAATTACAATAAACTTGAAATCACTTCTTTTCCCAAATGTTGGCAGAATGCATTGAGTTCTTTGCTTTAGAAAAGCAAAAAATAAATTTGTTTCATTGGCTGATTTGCATGTGAATTCCTTTACAAACAACTTCAAGACACTGGTTTCACCTAACTCTCTGTGAATACAGCAGTTACTTCAAGTTTGAAAGGTAAGTAAGCTTCTAGTTTTTGTGGGTGCTATACCCCTTCTTTCACTCACATGTCAACACACAGATTTTGCCTAAGCCTACGCCAATGCTGTAGTTTCTTCACTTTACAAAACTAAATAAGATTTGCCTTTTATTTGCTGCTATGCTTGTGTTTTCACTTAAATCCATCTTCAAAACACTTGTTTCACTGAACAGTCTGTGAAAGTTGCAATTAATTCAAATTTGAATGTTACGTAAGATACATGTTTGTTTGGATGCTATGTGCTTGCATTCCCTCACTATCAATGCAAAAACACTGCTTTTTCTTAATACTATGCCAAAAACATGTGTTTCTTCAGTTTTCAAAACTAAGGAATACACTCAGTATATTGGCAGCTATGCACTTGTTTTCACTTACAATAAAGGTCAAAACACTCCTTTCCCTATGCCAAATCTGCCATTTCCTCACTTTGTAAATCTAAGTAAGATTCTTGTTTCTTACAATGCTATACATGTGTTTTCAAATACAATCAAGTTGAAAAAAACTGCTTTTCCTAACGTTGGCAGAATTCATTGAATTCTTTGCTTTAGAAAACCATTAAAGTAACTTGCTTCATTGGCTTATTTGCATGTGTATTCATTTACAAACTACTTCAAGACATTGGTTTCACCAAACTCTCTGTGAATGCAGTAGTTACTTCAAATTTGAAAGTTAAGTAAGATTCCTGTTTGCTTGGCTGCTATGCTATTGTTTTCACTTACATGTCAACACAGAGTTTTACCTAAGGCTAAGCCAATGCAGTGGTTTCTTCACTTTACAAAACTAAATAAGATTTGTCTTTTATTTGCTGCTATGCCTGTGTTTTCACTTAAATTCATCTTCAAAACACTCTTTTCCCATAACAGGCTGTGAATGCAGCAGTTAATTCAACTTTGAAAGTTAAGTAAGATACTTGTTTGTTTGGCTGCTATGCACTTGCTTTCACTCATTATCAATGGATAAACACTGCTTTTACCTAATTCTATGCCCAAACACTGGTTTCCTCAGTTTTCAAAACTAAGCGATATACTCATTACTTTGGCAGCTATGCAATTGTTTTCACTTAAAATGAATGTCAAAATACTGCTTTTACTATGCCAAAGCTGCCAGTCCCTCTCTTTCGAAATCTAAGTAAGATTCTTGTTTCTTACACTGCTATTCATCTGTTTTCAATTACAATCAACTTCAAAACACTGCTTTTCCCTCACGTTGGCTGAATGCATTGAATTCTTTGCTTCATTAATATAAAAAAAAATTTGTTTCATTGTCTGATTTGCATGAGCATTCATTTACAAAAAACTTCAAACACTGGTTTCACCTAACACTCTTTGAATCCATTAGTTACTTCAAGTTTGAAAGGTAAGTATGATTCTTGTTTGCTTGGCTGTTATGCCCTTGCTTTCACTCATTATCAATGTAGAGACAATGGTTTTACCTAATTCTATTCCAATACACTGGTTTCTTCAGTTTACAAAACTAAGCAATATATTCATTACATTGGCAACTATGCACTTGTTTTCACTTATAATGCTTGGGAGGACACTGCTTTTACTATGCCAAAGGTGCAGAATCCTCTCTTTGTAAATCTAAGTAAGATTTTTGTTTCTTACAATGCTATACATGTGTTTTCAATTACACTCAGCTTTAAAAAACTGCCTTTCCCTAACATTGGCTGAATGCATTGAGTTTTTTCCTTTAGAAAATCAAAAAAGAAACTTGTTTCATTGGCTGATTTGCATTTGTATTCATTTACAAATAAATTCAATTTAATGGTTTCACCTAACTCTCTTTGAATGCAGCAGTTTCATCAAGTTTGAAAGGTAAATAAGTTTCTTGTTTGTTTGGAAGCTATGCCTTTGTTTTCATTCACATGTCAACACACCGTTTTTACCTAAGGCTAAGCCAATGCAGTGGTTCCTTGACTTTACAAAACTAAATAAGATTTGTCTTTTATTTGTTGCTATGCCTGTGTTTCCACTTAAATTCATCTTCAAAACACTGGGTTCCCATAACATGCTGTGAATGCAGCAGTTAATTGAACATTGAAAGTTAAGTAACATACTTGTTGTTTGGCTGCTATGTGATTGCTTTCACTCATTATCAATGTAAAATCAATGCTTTTACCTAATACTATGCCAAAACACTGGTTTCCTCAGTTTTCAAAAATAAGCAATATATGCATTACATTGGCAGCTATGCACTTGTTTTCACTAACAATGAATGTCAAAGCACTGCTTTTACTATGACAAAGATGCCAATTACTCACTTTGGAAATCTAAGTAAGATTTTTGTTTCTTACAACGCTATACATGTGTTTTCAATTACAATCCACTTGAAAACACTGATTTTCCCTAATATTGGCTGAATGCATTGTGTTCTTCGCCTTAGAAAACCAAAAAAGAAACCTATTTCATTGGCTGATTTGTATGTGTATTCATTTACAAACAACTTCTAGACACTAGTTTCACCTATCTCTCTGTGAATGCAGTAGTTACTTCAAGTTTGAAAGGTAAGTAAGATTCTTGTTTGTTTGGCTGCTATCCCCTTGCAGTAAACATATGTCAACACACATCTTTTGCCTAAGGCTAAGCCAATGCAGTGGTTTCTTCACTTTAGGAAACTAAGAAAGATTTGTCTTCTATTTCCTGCTATGCCTGTTTTTTCACTTAAATTCCTCTTCTTATCACTGGTTCCCTATTACATGCTCTGAATGCAGCAGTTATTTCAGCTTTGAAAGTTAAGTAACATTCTTGTTTGTTTGGCTGCTATGCCCTTGCTTTCACTCATTATCAATTTAGAAACACTGCTTTTACCTAGTACAATGTGAAAACACTGGTTTCTTCAGTTTTCAAAACCAAGCAATTTTCTCATTACATTGGCAGCTGTGCACTTGTTTTCACTTACAATGAATGGCAAAACACTGCTTTTACTATTCCAAAGCTGCTGTATCCTCACTTTGGAAATCTAATTAAGATTCTTTTTTCTTACAGTGATATACATGTGTTTTCAATTAAAATCAACTTGAAAACACTGCTTTTCCCTAACGTTGGTTGAATGCATTGAGTACTCTGCTTTAGAAACCAATAAAGAAACTTGTTTCATTGGCTGATTTGCTTGTGTATTCATTTACAATCAAATTGAAGACACTGGTTTCACCTAACTCTCTGTAAATGCAGAAGTTACTTCAAGTTTGAAAGGTAAGTAAGATTCTTGTTTGTTTGGATGCCATGATCTTGCTTTCAATCACATGTCAAAACACAGCTTTTACCTAAGACTAAGCCAAAGCAGTGGTTTCTTCACTTTACAAAACTAAATTAGATTCATCTTTTATTTGCTGCTATGCCTGTGTTTTCACTTAAATTCTTCATCAAAACACTGGATTCCCGTAAGAGGCTTTGATTGCAGCAGTTAATTCAACTTTGAAACTTAAGTAAGATGCTTGTTTATTTGGCTGCTATGCGTTTGCTTTCACTCATTATCAATGTAAAAACACTGCTTTTACTTAATACTAAGCCAAAACGGTGATTTCTTCAGTTTTCAAAATAAGTGATATACTCATTACATTGGCAGCTATGCAGTTGTTTTAACTTACAATGAAATTCAAAACAGTGCTTTTACTATGCCAAGATGTCAGTTCCTCACTTTATAAATCTAAGTAATTTTCTTGTTTCTTAAAATGCTATAAATGTGTTTTCAATTACAATTAACTTGAAACCACTGCTTTTCCCTAAACTTGGCTGAATGCATTAGGTTCTTTGCTATAGAAAATGAAAAGAAACTTGCTTCATTGTCTGATTTGCCTGTGTATTCATTTATAAACAATTTCAAGACACTGGTTTCAGCTAACTCTCTGTGAATGCAGTAGTTACTTCAATTATGTAAGATAAGTAAAATTCTTGTTTGTTTGGCTGCTATGCCCTTGCTTTCACCTACATGTCAACACACAGCTTTTGCATAAGGGTAAGTAAAAGCAGTGATTTCTTCACTTTACCGATATAAATAAAATATGTCCTTTATTTGCTGCTTTGCCTGTGTTTCACCTTAAATACAACTTCAAAACAGTGGTTTCCCCAAACAGGCTGTGATTGCAGCAGTTAATTCAACTTTGAATGTTAAGTAAGATACTTGTTTTTTGGATGCTATGTCCTTGCTTTCACTCACATGTCAGCAGACAGCTTTTACCTAAGTCTAAGCCAATGCAGTGGTTTCTTCACTTTACAAAGCTAAATAAGATTTGTCATTTGTTTGTTGGTATTCTTGTGTTTTCACTTAAATTCATCTTCAAAACACTGGTTTCCCATAACAGGCTGTGAATGCACCACTTATTTCAACTTTGAAAGTTAAGTAAGATACATATTTTTTTGACTGCTATGCACCTGCTTTCACTCATTATCAATATAAAAACAATGATTTTACCTAATACTATGCCAAAACGCTGATTTCTGAAGTTTTCAAAACTAAGCAATATACTCATTACATTGGCAGCTATGCACTTATTTTCACTTACAATGTATGGCAAAACACTACTTTTACTATGCCAAAGCTGCCGTTTGCTCAGTTTTGAATTGTAAGTAAGATTCTTGTTTCTTACAATGTTATGCATGTGTTTTCATTTAAAATCAACTTGAAAACACTGCTTTTTCCTAACATTGACTGAATGCATTGATTGCTTTGTCTTAGGAAACCAAAAAAGAAACTTGTATCATTTGCTGGTTTGCGTGTGTATCCTTTTACCATCAACTCCAGAAGATGATTTCATGTAAATCTCTGTGAATGCAGTAGTTACTTCAAATTTGAAACATAATTAAAATTCTTGCTTGTTTGGCTGCTATGCCCTTGCTTTCACTCACATGTCAATACACAGCTTTTGCCTAAGGCTAAGCCAATGCAGTGGTTACTTCACTTTACAATGTTAAATAAGATTTGTCTTTTACTTGCTGCTATGTCTGTGTTTTCACTCAAAATCATCTTCAAAACACTGATTTTCCCTTAGAGGCTGTGAATGCAGCAGTTAATTCAGCTTTGAAAGCTAAATAAGGTACTGTTTGCTTGACTGATATGCACTTGTTTTCACTCACTATCAAGGTAAAAAATACTGCTTTTACCTAATACTCTGCCAAAACACTGGTATCTTCAGTTGTCAAATCTAAGCAATATGCTCATTACACTGGCAGCTATGCACTTGTTTTCACTTAAAATGAATGTCAAAACACTGCTTTTACTATACCAAAGGTGCCGGTTTTTTTCTTTGGAATTCTAGTTAAGATTTTTGTTTCTTAGAATGCTATGTTTGTGTTTTCAGTTACATTCAACTTAAAAACTCTGTTTTTCCCTAACGTTCACTGAATGCATTGAGTTCTTTGCTTTAGAAAACAGAAAAAGAAACTTGTTTCATGGGCTGATTTGCATATGTATTCATTTACAACTAACTTCAAAACACTGGTTTCACCTATCTCTCTGTGAATACAGTAGTTACTTCAAGTTTGAAAAGTTCGGAAGATTCCTGTTTGTTTGGCTGCTATGCCCTTGCTTTCTCTCACATGTCAACACACAACTTTTGCCTAAGCCTAAGCAAATGCAGTGGTTTTTCACTTTACAAAACTAAATAAGATTTGTCTTTTATTTGCTGCTATGCCTGTGTTTTCATGTAAATTCATCTTCAAAACTGTGGTTTTCCTTAACAGGCTGTGAATTCAGCAGTTATTTCAACTTTGAAAGTTTAGTACGGTACTTGTTTGTTTGGCTGCTATGCGCTTTCTTTCACTCACTATCAATGTAAAAACATTGCTTTTACCTAATACTATACGAAAACATTGGCATCCTCTGTTTTCAAAACTAAGCAATATACTCATTACATTTGCAGCTATGCACTTATTCTCACTTACAATGAATGGAAAAACACTGCTTTTACCTGCCAAAGTTGCCGGTTCCTCACTTTGAAAATCTAAGCAAGATTCTTGTGTCTTACAATTCTATACATGTGTTTTCAACTAAAATCAACTTGAAACCACTGCTTTTCCCTAACATTGGCAGAATTCACTGAGTTCTTTCCTTTGGAAAACCAAAAAAGAAACCTGTTCCATGGGCTGATTTGCATGTGTATTCATTTAGAAACAACTTCAAGACACTGGTTTCATCAAACTCCCTGTGAATGCAGTAGTTATTTCAAGTTTGAAAGGTAAGTAAGATTCTTTATTTTTTTTTTGGCTGCTATGCCCTTGCTTTCACTTATATGTCAACATAGAGCTTTTGCCTAAGGCTAAGCCAATGCAGTGCTTTCTTCATGTTATGAAACTAAGAAAGATTTGTCTTCTATTTCCTGCTATGCCTGTGTTTTCACTTAAATTCATCTTCAAAACACTGGTTCCCTGGAAAAGGCTGTGAATGCAGCAGTTAATTCCACTTTGAAAGTTTAGGAAGATACTTGATTGTTTGGCTGCTATGCAATTGCTTTCACTCATTATAAATATAGAAACACTCCTTTTGCCTAATACTATGACAAAACACTGGTTTCTTGAGTTTTCAAAACTAAGCAATATACTTATTACATTGGCATCTCTGCACTTGTTTTCACTTACAATGAATGTCACAACAATGCTTTTACTATTCCAAATCTGCCGGTTACTCGCTTTAAAAATCTAAGTAAGATTCTTGTTTCTTACAATGCTATAGATGTGTTTTCAATTACAATCAACTTGAAAACACTGCTTTTCCCTAACGTTGGCTGAATTCATTGATTTCTGTGCTTTAGGAAAAAAAAACTTGTCTCATTGTGAGATTTGCATGTGTTTTCATTTACAAACATCTTCAAGAAACTGGTTTCACCTAACTCTCTGTGAACCGTTAGTTACTTCAAGATTGAAAGGTAAGTAAGATTCTTTTTTCTTTGGATGCTATACCCTTGCATTCACTCACATATTAACACACATCTTTTACCTAAGGCTAAGCCAATGCAGTGGTTTCTTCCCTTTACAAAACTGAATAAGATTTGTCTTTTATTTGCTCCTATGCCTGTGTTTTCACTTAAATTCATCTTCAAGCTCTTGTTTCCAAAGCAGGCTATGAATGCAGCAGTTAATTCAACTTTGAAAGTTAAGTAAAATACTTGTTTATTTGGCTGCTATGCGCTTGCTTTCACTCATTATCAAGGTAAAAACACTGCTTTTTCCAAATACTATGCCAAAACACAGGTTTCCTCAGTTTTTAACACTATCCAATATACTCATTACATTGGCAACTATGCAATAGTTTTCACTTACAATGAATGTCAAAAGACTGCTTTTACTATGCCAAAGCTGCCAGTCCCTCTCTTTGGAAATCTAAGTAAGATTCTAGTTTCTTACACTGCTATTTATCTGTTTTCAATTACAACCAACTTCAAAAACACTGCTTTTTGATCACGTTGGCTGAATGCATTGAATTCCTTCCTTCAGAAAATAATAAAAAACTTGTTTCATTGCCTGATTTGCATGTGCATTCATTTACAAAAAACTTCAAACACTGGTTTCACATAACACGCTTTGAATCCATTAGTTACTTCAAGTTTGTAAGGTAAGTTAAATTCTTGTTTGTTTGGCTGCTATGCCCTTGCTTTCACTCATTATCAATGTAGAAACATTGGTTTTACCTAATACTATACCAATACACTGGTTTCTTCAATTTCCAAAACTAAGCAATATATTCATTACATTGGCAACTATGCACTTGTTTTCAGTTATAATGCTTGGGAAGACACTGCTTTACTATGCCAAAGGTGCCGAATCCTCTCTTCGGAAATCTAAGTAAGATTTTTGTTTCTTACATTGCTATATATGTGTTTTCAATTACACACAACTTCCAAACACTGCCGTTCCCAAACATTGGCAGAATGCATTGAGTTCTTTCCTTTAGAAATCAAAAAAGAAACTTGTTTCATTGGCTGATATGCATTTGTATTCATTTACAAACAACTTCAATTTACTGGTTTCACCTAACTCTCTGTGAATGCAGCAGTTTCATCAAGTTTGAAAGGTAAGTAAGTTTCTAGTTTGTTTGGAAGCTATGCCTTTGTTTTCACTCACATGTCAACACACAGCTTTTACCTAAGGCTAAGCCAATGCAGTGGTTCCTTCACTTTACAAAACTAAAAAAGATTTGTCTTTTATTTGTTGCTATGCCTGTATTTCCACTTAAATTCATCTTCAAAACACTGGTTTCCCATAACAGGCTGTGAATGCAGCAGTTATTGAACATTGAAATTTAAGTAACATACTTGTTGTTTGGCTGCTATGCGATTGCTTTCACTCATTATCAATGTAAATCAATGCTTTTACCTAATACTATGCCAGAACACTGGCTTCCTCAGTTTTCAAAAATAAACAGTATATGCATTACATTGACAGCTATGAACTTGTTTTCACTAACAATGAATGTCAAAGGACTGTTTTTACTATGCCAAATGTGCCGATTCCTCACTTTGGAAATCTAAGTAAGATTTTTGTTTCTTACCACGGTATACATGTGTTTTCAATTACAATCCCTTTGAAAACAATGCTTTTCCCTAAGATTGGCTGAATGCATTGTGTTCTTTGCCTTAGAAAACCAAGAAAGAACACTGTTTCATTGGCTGATTTGTATGTGTATTCATTTACAAACAACTTCAGGACACTGGTTTAACCTATCTCTCTGTGAATGCAGTAGTTACTTCAAGTTTGAAAGGTAAGTAAGATTCTTGTTTGTTTGGCTGCTATCCCCTTTCTTTCAATCACAGGTCAACACACAGCTTCTGCCTAAGGCTAAGCCAATGCAGTGGTTTCTTCACTTTACAAAACTAAGAAAGATTTGTCTTCTATATCCTGCTATGCCTGTATTTCACTGAAATTCATCTTCATATCACTGGTTCCCTACATCACATGTGAATGCAGCAGTTAATTCAAATTTGAATGTTAAGTAACATTCTTGTTTGTTTGGCTGTTATGCCCTTGCTTTCACTCATTATCAATTTAGAAACACTGCTTTAACCTAGTACAATTTGAAAACACTGGTTTCTTCAGTTTTCAAAACCAAGCAATTTTCTCATTATATTGGCAGCTATGCACTTGTTTTCACTTACAATGAATGTCAAAAGACTACTTTTACTATTCCAAAGCTGCTGAATCCTCCCTTTGGAAATCTAATTAAGATTCTTTTTTCTTACAGTGATATACATGTGTTTTCAATTACAATCAACTTGAAAACACTGCTTTTCCCTAACGTTGGTTGAATGCATTGAGTACTCTGCTTTAGAAACCAAGAAAAAATCTGTTTCATTGGCTGATTTGCATGTGTATTCATTTACAATCAACTTCAAGAAACTGGTTTCACCTAACTCTCTGTAAATGCAGAAGTTACTTCAAGTTTAAAAGGTAAGTAAGATTCTTGTTTGTATGGATGCCATGAACTTCCTTTCAATCACATGTCAAAACACAGCTTTTACCTAAGCCTAAGCCAATGCAGTGGTTTCTTCACTTTATAAAACTAAATAATATTCATCTTTTATTTGTTGCTATGCCTGTGTTTTCACTTAAATTCTTCATCAAAACACTGGATTCCCGTAACAGGCTGTGAATGCAGCAGTTAATTCAACTTTGAAAGTTAAGTAAGATGCTTGTTTATTTGGCTGCTATGCACTTGCTTTCACTCATTATCAATGTAAAAACACTGCTTTAACTTAATACTATGCCAAAACGCTGGTTTCTTCAGTTTTCAAAACTAAGTGATATACTCATTACATTGGCAGCTATGCACTTTTTTCACTTACAATGAAAGTCAGAACAGTGCTTTTACTATGCCAAAGATGTCAGTTCCTCACTTTATAAATCTAAGTAATTTTCTTGTTTCTTACAATGCTATACATGTGTTTTCAATTACAATTAACTTGAAAAAACTTTTTTTCCCTAAACTTGGCTGAATGCATTAGGTTCTTTGCTATAGAAAATGAAAAGAAACTTGTTTCCTTTTCTGATTTGCCTGTGTATTCATTTATAAACAATTTCAAGACACTGGTTTCAGCTAACTCTCTGTGAATGCAGTATTTACTTCAGTTATGTAAGATAAGTAAGATTCTTATTCGTTTGGCTTCTATGCCCTTCCTTTCACTCAATTGTCAACACACAGCTTTTGCCTAAGGCTAAGCAAATACAATGGTTTCTTCACTTTAAAAAACTAAATAAGATTTGTATTTTATTTGATGCTATGCCTGTGTTTTCACTTAAATTCCTCTTCAAAACACTGGTTTCCTTTAACAGGCTGTGAATGCAGTAGTTAATTCAACATTGAAAGCTAAGTAAGATACTTGTTTGTTTGGGTGCTATGCCATTTCTTTCACTCATTATCACTGTAAAACACTCTTTTTAACTATTTCTATGGCAAAACCCTGGGTTCTTCAATTTTCAAAACTAAGCAATATACTCATTTCCTTGGTAGCTCTTCACTTGTTTTCACTTTCAATGAATTTCAAAACACTGCTTTTATTATGCCAAAGCTGCCTGTTCCTCACTTTGGAAATCTAAGGTTGATTCTTGTTTCTTATATTGCTATACATGTGTTTTCAATAGCAATAGACTTGAAAACACTGCTTTTCCCTAAAACTGGCTGTATGCATGGTGTTCTTTGTTTTAGAGAAACAAAATAGAAACTCGTTTCATTGGCTGATTTGCATGTGTATTCATTTACAAACAACTTCAAGAAACTGGTTTCATCTATCTTTCTGTGAATGCAGTAGTTAGTTCAAGTTTGAAATGTCTGTAAGGCTCTTGTTTTTTGGCTGCTCTGCCCTTACTTTCACTCACATGTCAACACACAGGTTTTGTCTAAAGCTAAGGCAATGCAGTGGTTTCTTCCCTTTACAAAACTAAATAAAATTTGTCTTTTATCTGCTACTATTTTGTGTTTTTCACTTAAATTCATCTCTAAAACACTGGTTTCCCGTAACAGGCTCTGAATGCAGCAGTTAATTCAACTTTGAAACTAAAGTAAGATACTTTTGTGTTTGGTTGCTATGCGCTTGTTTCACACATTATCAATGTAAAAACACTGCTTTTACCTAATACTATGCCAAAACACTGGTTTCTTCATTATTCAAAGCTGAGAAATTTACTCATTACATTGCCAGCTATGCACTTCTTTTCACTTACAATGAATGCCAAAACACTGCTTTTACTATGCTAAAGTTGCCGAATCCTCACTTTGGAAATCTAAGTTAGATTCTTGTTTCTTACAATGATACACATGTGTTTTTAAGTACAATAAACTAGAAAACACTGCTTTTCACAAGCATTGGCAGAACGCATTAAGTTCTTTGCTTTAGAAAACCAAAAAAAACTTGTTTCATTGGCTGATTTGCATGTATATTCATTTACAAACAACTTCAAGACACTGGTTTCACCTAACTCTCTGTGAATGCAGTAGTTACTTGAAGTGTGAAAGGTAAGTATAATTCTTGTTTGTTTGGCTGCTATGCCCTTGCTTTCACTCTCATGTCAACACATAGCTTTTACCTAAAGCTTACCAAATGCAGTGATTTCTTTACTTTACAAATCTAAATAAGTTTTGTATTTTATTTGCTAGTATGCTTGTGTTTTCACTTAAAATCCTCTTCAAAACACTGGTTTCCCCTAACAGCCTGTGAATGCAGCAGTTAATTCAATTTTGAAATTTAAGTAAGATACTTGATTGTTTGGCTGCTATGTGATCGCTTTCACTCATTATAAATGTAAAAACACTGCTTTTACCTAAAACTATGCCAAAACACTGGTTTCTTCAGTTTTCAAAACTAAGCAATATACTCATTACATTGGCAGCTATGCACTTGTTTCCAATTACAATTCTTGGGAAAACACTGCTTTTACTATGCCATTGCTGCCAATTCCTCACTTTGGAAAATTATGTAAGATTCTTGTTTCTTACAATGATACACATGTGTTTTCAAATACAATCAACGTGAAAACACTGCTTTTCCCTAAAGTTGGCTGAATGCGTTGAGTTCTTTGCTTTAGAAAACCAAAAAATAAACTTGTTTCATTGGCTGATTTGCATGTGTATTCATTTTCAAGCAACTTCAAAACAGTAGTTTCACCTAACTCTCTGTGAATGCAGCAGTTACTTCAAGTTTGAAAGGTAAGTAAGATTCTTGTTTGGTTGGTTGCTATGCCCTTTTATTTACTCACATGTCAACACACAGCTTTTGCCTAAGGTTAAGCCAATGCAGTGATTTCGTCACTTTACAAAACTAAATAAGATTTGTGTTTTATTTGCTGTATGCCTTTGTTTTCACTTAAATTCATCTTCACAACAGTGATTTCCCCTAACAGCTTTTGAATGCAGCAGTTAATTCAACTTTGAAAGTTAAGGAAAATACTTTTTTGTTTGGCTTCTATGTGCTTGCTTTCACTCATTATCAATGTAAAAGCACTGCTTTTACCTAATACTATGTCAAAAAACTGGTTTCTTTAGTTTTAAAAACGAAGCATTATTCTCATTACATTGGCAGCTATGCACCTGTTTTCACTTACAATGAATGGAAAAACACTGCTTTTACTATTTCTAAACTGCTGGTTCCTCACTTTGGAAATCTAAGTAAGATTTTTGTTTCTTGCAATGCTATATATGTGTTTGCAATTACAATCAACTTGAAACACTGCTTTTCCCTAACATTGGTGGAATTCATTGAGTACTTTGCTTTAGTCAAAAAATAAGTAAATTGTTTCACTGGCTGATTGGCATATGTATTCATTTACAAACAACTTCCAAACCCTGGTTTCAATTATCTCTCTGTGAATGCAGTAGTTACTCCAAGTTTGAAAGGTTTGTAAGATTCTTGTTTGTTTGGGTGCTATGCCCTTGCTTTCACTCACATGTCAACACACAGCTTTTTCTTAAGGCTAAGCCAAAGCAGGTGATTCTTCATTTAACAAAAGTAAATCAGATTTGTCTTCTATTTGATGCTATGCCTGTGTTTTCACTTAAATTCATCTTCAAAACCCTGGTTTCCCATAACAGGCTGTGAAAGCAGCACTTAATTCAACTTTGAAAGTTAAGGAAGATACTTTTTGTTTGGCTTCTATGTGCTTGCTTTCTCTCATTATCAATGTAAAAACGCTATTTTTACCTAATGTTATGCCAATACACTGGATCTTCACTTTTGAAAACTAAGCAATATTTTCTTTACATTGGCAACTATGCACTTGTTTTCATTTAAAATGCTTGGGAAAACACTGCTTTTACTGTGCCAAAGAGGCCGATTCCTCACTTTAGAAATCTAAGTAAGATTTCTGTTTCTTACAATCCTATACATGTGTTTTCAATTACAAGCAACTTCCAAACACTGCTTTTCCCTAATGTTGGCTGAATGCATTGAGTTCTTTGCTTTA
The DNA here is from genome assembly GCA_029593785.1 of Cabassous unicinctus. NCBI lineage: Eukaryota > Metazoa > Chordata > Mammalia > Cingulata > Chlamyphoridae > Cabassous > Cabassous unicinctus. The sequence continues at coordinate 48,221 of JAQZBX010005330.1, forward strand.
GAAAATCAAAAAAGGAACTTGTTTCATTGGCTGATTTGCATGTGTATTCAATTATAAACAACTTCAAGACACTGGTTTCACCTAACTCTCTGTGAATGCAGTACTTACTTCAAGTTTTAAAAGTAAGTAAGATTCTTGTTTTTTTGGCTGCTATGCCCTAGTTTTCACTCACATGTAAACACACAGCATTTACCTAGGGCTAAGCCAATGCAGTGGTTTCTTCAGTTTACAAAACTAAATAAGGTTTGCCTTTTATTTGCTGCTATTCATCTGTTTTCCCTTAAATTCATCTTCAAAACACTGGTTTCCCATAACAGGCCATGAATGCATCAGTTAGTTCAACTTTGAACATTAAGTAAGATTCTTGTTGTTTGGCTGCTATGTGATTGTTTTCACTCATTATCAATATAGAAATACTGCTTTTACCTAGTACTATGCCAAAACACTGGTTTCTTCATTTTTCAAAACTAAGCAATATACTCATTACATTGGCCCCTATGCACTTTTTCTCACTTATAATGTATGGCAAAACCCTGGTTTTACTATGCCAAAGCTCCCAGGTATCACTTGGGAAATCTAAGTAAATTCTTGATTCTTACCATGCAATACATGTGTTTTCAATTATATTCAACTTGAAAACACTGGTTTTCCCTAACCTTGGATGAATGCATTGAGTTCTTTGCTCTATAAAACCAAAAAAGAAACATGTTTCATTGGTTGATTTGCATGTGTATTCATTTACAAATAACTACAAGACACTGGTTTCACGTAACTATTTGTGAATGCTGTAGTTACTTCAAGTTTGAAATGTAAGAAATATTCTTGTTTGTTTGGCTTTTATGCCCTTTCTTTCACTCACATGTCAACACACAGCTTTTGCCTAAGGCTAAGCCAATGCAGTGGTTACTTCAGTTTACAAAACTAAATAAGATTTGTCTTTTATTTGCTGCTATGCCTGTATTTTCACAAAAATTCATATTCAAAACACTGGTTTCCCATAATAGGCTGTGAAGGCAGCAGTTATTTCAACTTTGAAAGCTAAGTAAAATATTTCTTTTTTGGCTGCTATGCACTTGCTTTCACTCATTATCAATGTATAAACAAGGCTTTTAACTAATACTATGCCAAAACACTGGTTTCCTCAGTTTTCAAAAGTTAGCAAAATACTCATTACATTGGCAGCTATGCAATTGTTTTCAATTACAATGAATATCAAAACATCACGTTTACTGTTCCAAAGCTGCTGGTGCAGTACTTTCCAAATCTAAGTAAGATTCTTGTTTCTTACAATGCTATATATGTGTTTTCAATTACAATCAACTTGAAAACATTACATTTCCCTAACGTTCACTGAATGCATTGATTACTTTGCTTTAGAAAACCAAAAAAAAAAATTTTCAATGGCTGGTTTCCATGTGTATTCATTTACAAACAACTTCATGACACTGTTTCACCTAACTCTCTGTATGCAGTAGTTATTTCAAGTTTGAAAGGTAAGTAAAATTCTACTTTGGCTGTTGTGCCCTTGCTTTCAGTCACATGTCAACACACAGCTTTTGTCTAAGTCTAAGCCAATGCAGTGATTTCTTCACTTTAACAATCTCATTAAAATTTGTATTTTGTTTGTTGCTTTGCCTGTGTTTTTGCCAAATTCATCTTCAAATCACTGATTACCCTAACAGGCTGTGAATGTTGCAGTTAACTGTACTTTGAAAGTTAAGTAAAGTAGTTGTTTTCTTGGCTGCTTTGTGCTTGCTTTCACTCATTATCCATGTAAAAAGACTGCTTTTACCTTATACTATGCCAAAATACTGGTTTCTTCAGTATTCAAAACTAAGCAATATACTCATTACATTATAAGCTATGCACTTCTTTTCATTTACAATGAATCTCTAAACACTGCCTTTACTATGCTAAAGCTGCCGGTTCCTTACTTTGGAAATCTCAGTAAGATTCTTGTTTTTCTTACAATGCTATACATGTATTTTCAAGTACAAGCAGCTTCCAAACACTGCTTTTCACTAACATTGGCTGAATGCATAGAGTTCTTCGCTTTAGAAAACCAAAAAAACCTTGCTTCATTGGCTGATTTCCATGAGTATTAATTTATGAACAACTTCAATGCCCAGGTTTCACCTAAATTTCTGTGAATGCAGTAGTTACTTCAAGTTTGAAAGGTAAGTAATATTCTGGTTTGTTTGGCTTCTATGCCCTTGCTTTCACTCACATGTCAACACACAGCTTTACCTAAGGCTAAGCCAATGCAGTGGTTTCTTCACTTTACCAAACTCAATATGATTTGTCTTTTAATTGCTGTATGCCTGTGTTTTCACTTAAATTCATATTCAAATAGTGATTTCCCCTAAGAGGTTGTGAATGCAGCAGTTAATTCAACTTTGAAATTTAAGTAAGATACTTTTCGTTTGGCTGCTATGTGCTTGCTTTCACTCATTATCAATGTAAAAACAGTGCTTTTACCTGATACTATGCCAAAACACTATTTTCTTCAGTTTTAAAAACGAAGCAATATTCCCATTAAATTAGAAGCTCTGCGCTTCTTTTCATTTACAATGAATGTCAAAACACTGCTTTTACTATGCCAAACATGCCGGGTCCTCACTTTCGAAATCTAAGGAAGATTCTTGTTTCTTACAATGCTATACATGTGTTTTCAGTTACAATCAACTTGAAAACACTACTTTTCCCTCATGTTGGCTGAATGCATTGATTTCTTTGCTTTAGAAAATCAAAAAAGACGCATTTTTATTGGCTTATTTCCATGTGTATTCATTTACAAACAACTTCAAGACACTGGTTTCACCTAACTCTCTGTGAATGCAGTAGTTTCTTCAAGTTTGAAAGGTCAATAAGTTTCTTCTATGTTTTGCTGATAAGCCCTTTCTTTCACTCACATGTCAACAAACAGCGTTTGCCTAAGGTTATGGCAAAGCAGTGATTTCTTCACTTAACAAACCTAAATAAGTATTGTCTTTTATTTGCTGCTATGCCTTTGTTTTCACTTAATTCATCTTCAAAACTCTGGTTTCCCCTAACAGGCTCTAAATGCAGCAGTTAATTCAACTTTGAAAGTTAAGTAAGATACTGGTTTGTTTGGCTGCTTTGCCCTTGCTTTCCCTCATTATCAATGTAGCAACACTGCTTTTACCTAATACTATGCCAAAACACTGGTTTCTTCTGCATAAAAACTGAGCAATATTCTCATAACATTGGTAGCTATGCACCTGTTTTCACTTACAATGAATATCAAAACACTGCATTTACTATGCCAAAGCTGCCGGTTCCTCACTTCAAAATCTAAGTAAGATTCTTGTTTCTTGCAATGCTATATATCTGTTTTCAATTAAAAACAACTTGAAAACACTGCTTTTCCCTAACGTTGGCTGCATGCATTCAGTTTTTGGTTTAGAAAAAGAAAAAAGAAACTTTTTCATTGGCTGATTTGCATGTGTATTCATTTACAAAAAACTTCAAGACACTGGTTTCACCTAACTCTCTGTGAATGCAATAGTTACTTCAAGTGAGAAAGTTTAGTAAGATTCTTGTTTGTTTGGCTGCTATGCCCTCGCTTTCACTCACATGTCAACACATATCTTTTACCTAAGGCTTACCCAATGCAGTGATTTCTTCACTTTACCAATTTAAATAAGATTTATCTTTTATTTGCTGCTATGCCTGTGTTTTTACTTAAATTCATCTTCTAAACACTAATTTCCCCTTATATGCTGTGAACACAGCAGTTAATTCACTTTGAAAGTTAAGTGTGATACTTGTTTGTTTGGCTGCTTTGAGGTTGATTTCACTGATTATCAATGTAAAAACACTGCTTTTACCTAATGCTATGCCAAAATACCGGTCTTCATTGTTAATAATTAAGCAATATACTCAGTACATTGGCAGCTACACACTTGTGTTCACTTACAATGAATATCAAAACACTGCTTTTACAATGCTAGAGCTGCCGTTCCTCACTTTGGAAATCTATGTACGATTCTTGTTTCTTACACTGCTATACATGTGTTTTTAATTACAACCACTTCCACACACTGTTTTCCCTAACGTTGGCTGAATGCATTGGGTTCTTTGCTTTAGAAAATCAAAAAAGAAACTTGTTTCATTGCCTTATTTGCATATGTATTCATTTACAAGCAACTTCAAGACACTGGATTCACCTAACTCTCTGTAAATGCATTAGATACTTCAAGTTTTGAAAGGTAAGCAGGATTCTTGTTTGTTTGCTGCTATGCATTAGTTTTCACTCACATATCAACACACAGCTTTTACCTAAGTCTAAGCCAATGCAGTGGTTTCTTCACTTAACATAACTAAATACGATTTGTCTTTTATTTGCTGCTATGCCTGTGTTTTCACATAAATCCATCTTCGAAACTCTGGTTTCCCTTAACAGGCTGTGAATGCAGCTGTTAATTCACCTTTGAAAGTTAAGTAAGATACTTCTTTGGATGCTGTGCACTTGCTTTCACTCATTATCAAATAAAAGCACTGCTTTTTCCTGTTGCTATGCGAAAACACGGGTTTCTATACTTTTCAAATCTAAGCAACATGATCCTTTCATTGGCAGCTTTCACTTGTTATCACTTTCAGTGAGTGACCAACCACTGCTTTTACGCTGCCAATGCTGCCAGTTCCTCAACTTGAAACCTAAGTAAGATTCTTGTTTCTTACACTGCTAGGCATGTGTTTTCAATTACAATCAACTTGAAAACACTGCTTTTCCTGAACACTGGTTGAATGCAGGAGCTTCATTGCTTCAGAAATCCAAAATGGACACTTCTTTCATTGGCTGATTTGCATGTGTATTAACTTAAAATCATTTTAAAGGCACTGGTTTCACTTACTCTCTGTGAAGGTAGTAGTTACCTCAAATTTGATAGGTAAGTGAGATTCTTGTTTGTTTGGCTGCTATACTCTTGCTTTCACTCACAGGTCAACACATTGATTTTACCTAATTCTAAGCCAATGCAGTGGTTTCTTCACTTTACAATCCTAAATATGTTTTATATTTAATTGCTGCTATGCCTTTGTTGTCACTTTAAATCATATTCAAAACACTGGTTTGCCTTAACGCCTTGTGAATGAAGATGATGATTCCAATTTGAAATTTATGTAAGGTACTATGATGTTTGGCTGCTATGCGCTTGCTTTCATTCATTATCAATGTAAAAACACTGCTTTTACCTAATACTATGCCAAAACACTGGTTTCTTCAGTTTTCAAAACTAAGCAATATGCTCATTATAGTGGGAGCTATGCACTTGTTTTCACTTCCAATGAAAGTCAAAACACTGCTTTCACTATGCCAAATCTGCCGGTCCTCACTTTGGAAATCTAAGAAAAATTCTTGTTTCTTACAATGCTATACATGTGTTTTCAATTACAATCAACATGAAAACACTGCTTTTCCCTAACTTTGGCTGAATGCACTGTGTTCTTTGCTTGAGAAAACCAAAAAAGCAACTTGTTTCATTGGCTGAATTGCATGTGTACTCATTTACAAATTATTTCAAGACACTGGCTTCACTTAACTCTCTGTGAATGTAGTAGTTACTTCAATTTTGAAAGGAAAGTTAGATTTTAGTTTGTTTGGATTTTATGCCCTTGCTTTCACTCACATGTCAACACACAGCTTTTACCTAAGGATAAGCCAATGCAGTGGTTTCTTCACTTTACAAAACTAAATAAGATTTGTCTTTTATTTGCTGCTATGCCTGTGTTTCCACTTAAATTCATTTTCGAAACACTGGTTTCCCATAACAGGCTGTGAATACAGCAGTTATTTCAATTTTGAAAGTTAAATAAGCTCCTGTTTAATTTGGCTGCTATGCATTTGCTTTCACTCATTATCAATGTACAAACACAGCTTTTACCTAATACTATGCCAAATCACTAGTTTCTTCATTTTACAAAACTAAGAAATATACTCATTACATTGGCAGCTATGCACTTGTTTTCACTTACAATGCTTGGCATAACACAGCTTTCACTATACCAAAGCTGCCGCTCCTCACTTTGGAATCTAAGTAAGATTCTTGTTTCTTAAAATGCTATACATGTGTTTTCAATTAAAATCAACTTGAAAACACTTCTTTTCCCTAATGTTGGCTTAATGCATTGAGGTTTTTTTTGTTTTTTTGTTTTTGAAAAATATTTTATTTTAATTTTTTATATAATATCCTTTCAGTCATTCATATTTCTATTTTTTATACAAATACCATTATATGTTTTAATTATTAACAATTAATTTTAAAGATTTATTTTTTATTGTTCATAAAAATCAAGCTTTTTCACAGTACATACCAATATTTGTAAAATGATATATAAATGCATATGCATATATGTGCATTTTCTTACATAAAAGTTATTTTATATATATATATATTTTTAAAGGTGCTTAGATTACCTAATTATTACTCAGAAATTACAAGGATTCCCATGTTCTCCACCTCCCACACCGCCCACAACATCACACACCAACATCCTTCATCAGTGTGGATCATCACCCATAATGGGTATGCACATCCTAGGGCTTTGCCACCAAGCATAGACCACATTTCACATCATAGACCACCCTGTCTCCCACACAGTTCTGCGTGGTATATGCTGATGTAAAATGGCCTACATCTGTTGCCACAATGCCACTCGTGACAACCCCCAAGTCCCAAAAACCCTTGTATTTCGACTGCCTCTCTCCTCCCTGCCCCGAAAATGTCCAGTGGCCTCTGTCTCCACCTCACTGTTACAATTTCTTCCATTGCTTGAATCACAATATATGACAGAACACCACCAAGTCCATTCTAGTCCATAGCTCTTCCCACAATCCTGGGGGATTTGGGATGGTGATGTCCACTCCACCTCCAAGTGAGAGAACGTTTATATTCCATGGATATGGTGGATGGGATTATCCTGCCTGCAGCTGCAGGCCCCCTCCATTCCCTGGGATGAACATTGCCCATAGTCGTCTCCTCGCCAGGTGACTTGGATGATTCAATTGAGCTATAGGGTAGGGGTTGCAGCTGCACCGAGATTGCAGGCACAGCTGGCACATAGGTAGGCCAGAAGCTCCAGCTTCTGGAGGTACACCTAAAAACTCAAGCATCACATATAAGTTTGAATAAAAGGGACTAAGGGATCATGTGCAGGGAGGACTTATTTGAGTCTGACTCTGTCACTCTCAGGAGCACAGATTTAAAAGGGAAGCCCACTAATAAGGCATCAATCTCTGGGGCTATCCCCACTTATATAGGACCTGGGTGTCTCCAGAGCCCTCAGGAGCCCCTCTGAATGGGGTGACATCCACCCTGGTGTTCTATGAGATCCTACTGAGTTATACGTAAGCATTACATCTGGGATGCCCTCCCGACTCTCTTTGAAGTCTCTTAGCCACATAAACTCATTTCTCTTTACTCTTTCCCCTTTCTATTCAAGGGTTTTTTTTCCAATCATGTTGCTAGCTGGCAATTGTTATGGATCCCTCGCTACTAGGGAGGCTCATCCTCAGGAGACATGTCCCACGTTGGGGGGAAGGTAACGCATTCAAATGCAGAGTTTGGCTTAGAGAGAGGCCACATTTGAGCAACAAGGAGGCTCTCAGATGGCAACCCTTAGGCACCCCATAACAGTAGGCCAAGTTTCAGTTACATGAGCAAAGACTCATAAGGCTAGTCCTCAATAACCGGAACCCATCAGTGGGCCATCCTCTTTTGCCAGACAATTCCTCTGCACTCAGGGGACTGCTGCTGCTCCCTTGGAGAATGTGGCAGAGTTCTCCAGGCTGGGAATTCAGATTCCCTCATTTATTGAGTGATTGTCTGCCCTCTGTGACCATGCCCCATCCCTAGATAATTTGAAAAATTTTATATACCTTTCATGTATATTCAGATGAACTTACTCCCCTGAATCCCACATCCCAGACACCCTGCACCAATGAACTTTTACAGCCCCCACTCTAACCCTTCTGTGATCCAAACCTTCCCTGAACATGAAGCCCATATAATAATGAAATACAATTAATATGAAAAAGATATAATAATGATAAGGTTAAATGCAAGAGAGAAGTACAAGGAAGCTCAGAAGAAAAAAAAAGAAGGTAAAATAAAAATAAAATATAATTAGTGGATTGGGACATTCAAAAAAATGGGGAAAATTTTTTTTATTCTTTTTTCCTTTTATCACTGCATTTTTGGATGTCCAGTGTACCATGACACCTTGCCCCTCTCATTCCCCAGTGTCTCCCAAATTTTTGTTTAATTTTAAAAGAAGTTTTAGGTCACAGCAGAGTCACACACAGAATACTAAAGACTCCCACATACCCAACCTCCCTCCCCCTTCCCCTCCCCATATTAAAACCCTTTTTTTATATTGGATGTTAGTATTGTTATAACAGTTATACAGATAGTAAAGTATAGCAACTAAGCATTGTTGATTGTTTACAGTATATTTACGATTTAGTCTGTACAGTTTAATAATTTTTGATGATATTTACGATGTCCTGTGTCCATTACTGTGAGGCAATGAGAAACATCTCCCGTGACCACTAAATACCCCATTGGATCTTAACTGTTCCTTCCACCCCATCCCCCTGTGGCATATGACACTCCGCAGTCTTGACTCATGGAATGACAAGATTCATAGTTACATGCCCTTCCTAA